>JXCR01142053.1:44189-61202 GCA_002079205.1 Phalaenopsis hybrid cultivar
AAACTGACCTCATATTTTTCATAGTTTAAATGAAAGAGCATTATACCTCAAACCCTGAATCTATCTCGAAGGATAAACACAAAACTTGAGGATGAGGGTTGATCAAATAAACTAAGAAATATATGACATCTGTTTGGTCTGCGAAACCATTTTATTTGCCTATAAGTTCTCATATTTAATACAAAGAATTAAATAAGGTTTAAATTAAGTTGGGTTCAGAAAAGCTTCCTATAAGGGCAAGCCTTTATAGTTAATTACATCTTAGATAACTGAAGTTACCAACTCTCGATAAAAATTAGGAAATGTTATCTTCAAAGAGGCCAAAAGGATATGACAATTCAACGAGATCGGACAAAGAGGTGTGAAAGGGGAATAATTTAAATTTCAAACATTTATTGTGGAATCTAGAGGGGGAAAAATTAGGGGATGTCATAGATCCGGAAGAGAAGCTTGGTAACTTCCTAAGCTATCCTATTGTTTGGCTTCAATTTAGAGAGAAGTATTTGAATGTTTTATCTTGTCAATTTTATTAGTTATGGCTTACATTCGTGTGAAACAATCACATAAATAGTCTGAAAGATGTGAGGATTTAGGTCGTGACGAACGACAACCTCAGATTCCTAAGATGAGTTAGGGCTTATATTGTACAACAGAGCTATACAAAAGCCTAAAGATATGGTGAGAATTTATGTTATATAAGCAAACAACCTCGTAATCCTATGGCTTGGTTGTTTAATTCTAAGGGAAGATATGTTGTTTTAGATCCTCGTGCTATTGAAGATGGTTGTGCTGCTCATAATGCTAGTTCCAAGCTCCTCGTCATGACGAGTTTAAATTTTCTAATGTGTCAAGTCATGATGTCAAATAAGATGTCCCTATGGTTATGGTCCTTTAAATATTACGTGGGATATTAAAGTTCATTAGAGTGACACCGGTTAGGATCCTACGGTTCCCTCATTTTGGTACCACTATTTTCTATTTGATTCACCTAGTTCAAATGAATTTACTAAACTCAACTTAATGAGTTTCATACTTTCATTTAGACCGTGGGAAGCCTCGTTAGCAACCATAGGTTAACATCACTATTTTCTATTGGATTCACTTAGTCCAAATGAACTTACTAAACCCAACTTAATGAGGGTTCCCTCGTTCTGGTATCACTATTTTCTATTGGATTCACTTAGTCCAAATGAACTTACTAAACCCAACTTAATGAGCCTCCTCTAAGGGGTTCCCGATCATCCGATAGAGACGTCTTAATTTAGTTGTGATTGTTGTTTTGTGATGTTTGCGATTAAATTTGGAGCTGTCTTATATTTGGAATGTTGTGACAGTGAATTCTATCTTGGTTGATTTTCGTTTTGGTTTTGGTTTTATGGCTATCCTAGAAGTTTTTATTTTCATGTGGGGTGACATCATTGTTTAACATGCAAGTTTTATAAGCATAAAAGTACAGTGTGGAAAACATAAGAAAAGACAGCATTGCAAATTGTAAAAGTGTACTTGGCGAGTCTTCTCGTTCCACCACCTGAAATGTCAATACTTGCAAGGCATGTATATAATATTACAAGGAACTTAAATTTTATGAGTAGATGAAGGTTTAGCTACCAAACCCCATGCTATGATTTTATTGAATCCTTGAAGATCTTATTGGATAATTTTAGAAAAAAATATGACAAGTTCAATTTGTCTTTCAAAATATCCAAAAAATTTCATGGTGCTCAGGGTATGATCCTGAACTATTTTGGAGATCTCTTGGATTATTTTGAGTTCATTTATGAACTTATCATATCGTTTCATGAACCATCCGATTTTAGAGTGTGACTACCATGTTGCTCGATGAAACTTAGCAATTTAATTATCCTAAGGATATGATACTCGATTAGTTAATTAATACTCCATTTAAAAGTTATGTGGGTGGGTGCCCCTAAGGCAAGTTTAAGTTATTTAGGATTGTGGTGCCCTCAATTAAAGTCAGGCTTGTAGTTTTTATCGATGTTAATTTCTAATCATATAATTTTCTAAATCCAATCAATTGAGTTTAGATATTGAGCCTAGGCCACTACTAAGCCTTAATCAATCATGATGGGTGAAATGTTGATTATCAAAATTTTGGTTTAAGTGATGTGCATTCTTATCAAATGGTCACATCATCCTCAATTTCAGGCTTAAGAAAAGTAAACTATCATCTTTCTGACTTAAGCCCTTTACTTAAGAATCATTTGATCTAAGTTAACTTTCGAGTCATGAAAATTAGGAGGATTATGATTTTGTTGATGTTGTGGAAGGGTGGTGAGTGGGTTTCTACTTTTTAGTCACATTGTATTTCAATCTTCCAAACATGTTTATTAAGATCAAGATTACCTAGTTTACCCTTAGTTGATCCTAAATTTTGGTTAAGGAACCAAAGTCTAAAATGACTATTTTTCCCTTGGGGCACTTCACCTCATAACTTATTAAATACAACTCAAATGACTTTGAGGGTTTAGATTGTCATACCAATGAGATAATTATAATGTTTAGAGGAGAACATGTGGACCACTCAAAATTTTGATTTAATTTAGATAATTATTTAAATTTAGAAGAAAGGATTTTCAAAAGTTAATTTACTTAATTATCCAATATAAAATTTATATTTATGAAAACCATTATTAGAGATTTTTTAAGGTGAAAGAAACACTTAGACAAAAATATCATGATTTTCTTGAATCAAATTTTTATTATTATTATTTAGTTTTTAATTAGTTTCAATGATTAAATTAAATACAAAATAATAGTTTAATTACAAAAATCATTTTTATATTTTAAATATAATTCTCTAAATTCAGAAAACCTAGAAAATCAAATCTAATATTTTTGTGATTTTTAATTTGTTTATTATAATTATTTTAGTTGGAGAACATGAAAAATTCATTTTTAAGCCTTTAAAATTTATTTTTAACTTAGAAAAATTTGGGAAAATGTCATAATAAATTCTAAGTGATGAGGGGACATTCCCACTCATTTTGAACCATTTTTGTATTTTTAAAATTTTGATTATTTTAATTATTTTTAATTCAAAATATATTTTAAAAATGAAATATTTTAACAAAAATTGGTTTTATTTTTATAAGATGCCTCTAATCAAAAGGAAGTCAGAGAAACAATTTTCATAATTTTTCTAAGCATGTTTAATTTAATATAATTATTTTATACAAAAAAGCAAGGCTTCCTTAAAAATCCATTTTAATACTTGGACTAAGTCAAATAATTTTGATATCCTTTCAGTGAATAAACATGATTTTTAAGGACAGTGGAGAAGAAATTTTGTCAATTTTTGAAAAGTGTATAATTTGCATAAATTAATATAAGGTATATGCATTTAATTAAGTATGGAAATTCACAAAATGATTCGAAGGATCACAATATTTTTCTTAGACTTCTTTGGTGACAGGAAACCTACTAATATTTTTTTCATAATTTCCCAAGTGATTGTTTGATTTATATAATTAAAATAGCCAAAATGGTCACCTTGGCCTAAAAATTAAATCTAGAAGCATAGGAATGTCCCCTGACTTTAGAAAAATCAGAAGATATAGCCTCTGTGATGGAGAACGAACCCTCAAAACCTCAAGTCATGGTGAGCAATGTCTAGTCATGGAGAATTGAAATCCCAGAGAAGGTATTTAATTCATTAAAAAATGAAGGAATAAGAAAAAAAAATTTATTTTTAGCCCACATTATTCTCCTCTGTTCACTGATTAAGAGGGTTTTTTTTTTATTTTCTATAAAAAGTTATGAATTTTTAAAGATCTGTTATTTATTTAATTAAGAAAAAGCTTTAATTTTCTATTTATCCCAATCACGCGTTGTGTCATACTCGTCTTCTCCGAAGCCCCACGCGTCGCTTTTTGGTTCAGCACCGCCATCAAACTCAGTAGCCACACATCCCACTGTTCACGTACGAAGGCTCCGTCCGGCTCGATCTCGTCAGTCCATCCGATACACGCTCGATCAGACGGCTCTCTGTCATCGTCCATGATAGCCAAAAACTCGTGAACCGTCCTATTTTAAACCGTAAGCTCTCGACCTAGACTCAACCAAATTGCTTCGGGTTTGTTCCTACGCATTCGTCTAATCAAGACGAGTACATCTATATAGTTACATTGCTATGAATTGCAAGTTTTATTCACAAAGGTCCAAACCAAGCCCAAAAATAGGGTTAATGAGCTATACGTTTGCCTAAGAGGTGAGGCCTCGATTGGGTGCTTGTGGAAGCTTCAGTGGAGTCTGACAAACCTTGTGGATGTGTTTATTTCCTCTGGTGAAGGCTCCAAATATGTGTTTGATCAAAAGATGGAGCGGCCTTGGTCTAAATATAGGTTAGAGGGCTCAACAGAGGGGGATTTTGATGGGGATCTTCCTCTCTTGCTCTGGTGAAGCTCAAGAGCAAATCAATTTGGGATTTGATAGAGTTTTGAGGAAGGTCGAATTTTGCCTTGATTTTGAGATAAAAAATTGAGCTCAAGTGATGGGGAAGATGGCCAAAGAATGGTTGCAATGGGGTTGTGGAGTCTTGGAGGAGCTCTGGAAACAATTTTAACAGGGTTCCCTCAAGAAAATTTTTTTGGTCCCCTTTTAGCCATGGAAGAGGGGTTTAAGTTAAAAAAGTTAGGGTGGCTATCATGGCCTTCATTTGGGTGCAATGTGAGGCTTAGGTGGAGGGCTTCAAGATGCTAAACACTAATTAAAGCTAGACACATTGGATCGGTGAAATTGGGTTTGAACTTAAGCATGGGGGGTCTCATTTTTGGCTCCTCTGGCAACTAGGGTGGCTGGCCATGGCAAGGGAGGTGCTTAGGTGGCTCAGAAACCTTAAAGGAATCTATCACAACAATTAATTTGGGCTAGTGATAGGTTTTGGCAAAGAAATCTTTGGCTTAAGCAATTTAAAAAACAAATCCCTTAATTTAGGAGACCTTTGGTCCAGGGCTCATCTAGGGTGGGTTAAGCGAGTCTAGCTTGATCACTAGGATCCAAAAGTTGGTTGCATATGTCTTGCCTTAATCATATTGACATGGCTAGGTTAAATTTGGTGCATGGGTCCAATTTGTGTCCAAATGGCAAAAGGTTGGGTTTGGGTTAGGCTAGCCATGACTTTGAGCCCAATTGATTGATCAACATTGTGTAGATGATTGTTATGAAGATTATTAGGATTCAAATTGGGGCAAATCAAGTAGACTAAGGTATTCAATTAGGTAAGATTAGGTCATAGGATCAAAATTGGGGGTTTGACTTAGGTCAAAATTGAGCTTAAATCATGGGCCAATTAGGTTTGGATTTGGTTTAGATTGGTCATGTAAAAGGTGAATTGAGTTTAGGATTGAAATTGAGGGGAGTTGGGGCAAAATTGATGGACATTTGAGGTAAATATGAGAAAATTGGGCCTTTAAAAGCAATTTGGGGGTTTTGGTCAAAATGGTCAAATTGGCCAAATTGGGTTCAAATGAAGGGTTCAAATTGGCTTTGGAGACATTTGGAGTGGTTTTGGGTGTTTTAGTAAAGTTTGGGGTGCCAAGGGTATTTTTGTAATATTGCCAACTTTTTGGGTATTTTGGGTGAATTTGAAGATTTTGACCAAATTTAGGGTTCCAAAGGCATTTAGGTAATTTGTTTGGGTTTAGGGGTAAAAGGTCAAGTTGGACATTTTGGTAGAATTGGGGTGCCAACCAATTTATATTAGCCATGGACCAATGAAATCCCTATTTGAGTCCTCTATGTACTTGTCTTAGCTAAACCCTAGCCTAAGGCTAGTGTTAGGGGACCATCTACATGAGTCTCTCAAAAGATCAAGGGATCAAAATCAACAACTTTGTTTCATGGTTTGTGAGTGATTGTGGATGAAAGTGAGTGTAAGTGAGTGAAATAACTCCAGACCAACACCCAGGGTCAACCCTAAGGTCAAGCAATCCTATGTGAACTCTCCTTGAGATCCTCCATACTGACCCGCCTACTAAGTGCTAGGGGTTATGACCAATATGTGAAACTTCAAGTTGAGCAAGGAGGAGTTAAGAATTTCTAATGGAGAGGGTTCCTTTCTAATTTTCTAGGAATAATCAATAGGAAACTCCTATGGCTAGACCCTAAGCTAATAAAGAGGGAAAACTAAACCTCAACCAAAAGTGATGTCAACAAGATTATTTGTTTATAGTTTCTTTTTGCAATTTTTTGATATATCATGTTTTACATAATACTTTTTCCCCTATTCTTTTTAAGTTGGTACATTCAATCTTTCAAGTTCAAACCCCTCTATAGGTTAGTTTTATTTAATTGCATTTTATTTTTTTCTTTCTAACTTCATTTTTGTATTAAATTCTTTATATATTAGAAATTTANAACTCTATTTTTAATTGTTTTTCTTAAAATAAATTTTGGTATCAGATGTCACCTTAAAGATAACTATATCTTTGATTTTATAAATATGATTGTAGAAGTAAGTAAAAATCTTTAATAATGAAGGTTAGTACTAAAAGATAAGATATTTAGTATAAGAGTATAATGTTTTGCGTGTACTATTTAAAGTAAAGGAAATTGTGTTTTTGAAATCTTAAGAGAGTCTTAGAGTTATCTAAAAGAAAGGATTGGACTTTATGAAAAATCTTTTTCAAAGCTAATATGCATTTATAAGTAAGACATGTATGAAGTTTTTAACTTTAATAAGAGGATAGTAAAGTTCAAAATCATTAAAGGCTATCTAGATATAGTATTCCTCACATGAAAAAGAAAATTGAAGAAAGGATTGAAAATGATAAAAAAAGGGAAAAAAAAAAGAAAAAATAAATAAAAAAGAAAAATATATGTGAGGAGATGCTTAATTAAATATTGGCTTCACTTGAATCAACTTAAGAAAAGAAGCTTAAGTAAAGAGTCTCTGCAATTACTTATAAGTTGTGCTCGTAGTAATTAATAAACTGAATTTCATACTTAAATTATTTCATATTTTCCTATATTACATTATGATGTTTAATGTAATAGTTTTTCTAAGTAAAATAAATAAATTCACCACCTTCCCTATGGAATCGATACTGGGATTTTTAAACAAAATGTTATATTACATGAAACGATACGTATACTTGCGTAGTGCCCATAATGTGTAAATTATTTTCTAAATTTTATATTATATTGATTTTGCACACTATCCTCTAAATATAAATTTGGTCAAGTTTTTTGTCATTTTTTAGAAGTTAAATTACTGCATAATTGAGGGTCGGGTCACATGCCCAAAAACATTTTTGTGCAGCTACGCTTGAATGAGGCTTGACCATGCACGGGAACTTGCGAGCGTGGCTAAACCCAAATCAGGCTTGACCATGCCTAAGAGCTTATCGGTGCCTGAACTGTCCTAGGCACGCTTGTCCAGAGAAACAAGAGGATACGTGTACGCTCAGTGATGGGCATGCCTTTGTGTGCTCGCGTAGGTGCCTCCTTATTTGTGGGGTGCGCACACACAATCTTAATCAAGATGGTAAATTTAGTTGACCTAGTAGAGAAAAACAAAAGCATTTTAAAGGCAGGGTTAATCATGACTATGTTGTTCTAGAGGTGAGCCACATGTGGTCAAAGTGTGCGTCCTACATTGCATAAATTGGAGTCCTTGATGAAAGTCCAATTGGACCATGAACTGATCATTCTTAGCTCAATTGAACAAGGTTCAGATTTGACATGGATGTGACTTGGTTTTGAGCTCAAACGAAGTGTTGATTGAAAATGAGGTCATCACTTTAGAGTCTTGTGATTAGCCCAAGGAATGTTGAGGACATCAAATTTTCATACTTTTGTAAGATGTTCAACTTATGTTTGCATTTGGTTTATGAATCAAACGTTTCCTTAATGGCATCCTTCATTTGAAAAAAAATTATTTTTGTCAAGATTTTTCTTTTGGGGGATTAGATTAGGGCTTTATATGATTTAAAGTTTATTTCTTATTTATTTTTCTCTAGCTTTTATGCAATTTTATTTATTGAAATGCATTATTCTTGATTCTTCTTTTGAAGGAGCATAGGCAACCGGCTGGCATGAACTTGGGTATAATTTTTAATATTAATAAAAGTTACTCCTTTATGGTTTTAAATAAATTGCTTATCTATCTAATTAGTTGAAAAAGAAAAGGAAGGGACATGATCAACACTTGATATGTTTGGGTCATATATCATTTATGTGGAATAATAATAACATGAATTTCACTATATTAATAATTTGGACATTATAATATAAATTCTAATAAAATAAGAGAAAGAACTAGTTTGGCTAACACTTTCTACATGGACGGGGTAGAAGAGTAATGGACGTAAAATATGAGATGTGAATGCACATTTTCATACATAGTTAAGTTGACATGTTTTAAAAATGAAATATATATGTTAGATATGTTGGAATTGGAGGCGTTTGTATGTATATCTTCCAAAACATTACTAATCGGACGCTACTCTAACTGCCTGGTTATGTTTTTCATTAGATTTCAGGTATTAAATCAATAAAACTGGTACCAAAACGCTCAGCATTCATTTCTAATAGCCTTTACCAATTTTTTTGTTATTTTGACCCTCAATTAATGAACTAAGGTAAAAGGCCAATTTTGTAATGTGACACCGCCACCCACCACATCTCACTTACCGCCCACCTACCTCCCACCTACCAATCTCTTGCTTCTGTAAATAGAGAGGGTGTGAGGCCTAGGAGGGCAAGGGAAGAGATCTTAAGCTACCACAAAGGAGGAGAGCATAGCTAAAGAGCTAGAGAGGAGGAGAGCATCTTGAGGCCTTGTATCAAGGTGTCGCTTGAGAGGGAGGCCGTAGGGAAGTATGAGGGATCATCTCTATGTATAAGCTATGTATTCTCCATTTCTTTTGCCTTAGTAAACTATTTTAAGGCTCATCTCTATGTATAAGCTATGTATTCTCCATTTCTTTTGCCTTAGTGAACTATTTGATTTCATCTCTATGTATAAGCTATGTATTCTCCATTTCTTTTGTCTTAGTGAACTATTTGATTGATTCCCTTCCGTGGACGTAGATCCAGTTGGATCGAACCACGCAAACGATCTGTGTTTGCTTGTGTTCTTTATATTTGATTGATTCCCTCCCGTGGACGTAGATCCAGTTGGATCGTCTTAGTGAACTATTTGATTGATTCCCTCCCGTGGACGTAGATCCAGTTGGATCACGTAAACGATCTGGTTTGATTTGTATTTTTTTTCGTCTCATTTATATGCCAGGAAGTACATATCTCACAACAATTGGCGCCGTCTGTGGTGTCTCAATTTTATGCCAAGAAATACATATCTCACAACATTTTTAAATTAAGATGAGGTCAGATATCGCTTATAGTCCTGAATGACATAATCATGATTACTAAATCTATTGTTTATTGAATAAGTTTTTGTACAATAAAACTGTGAGTGCACCAATCTTAAAGAGACCTGATGGTACATAAGAGCAAAGTACACAGGCATAAGATCTTGAGGTCCACTTGCCCAAACGTGCAATGTCATATGAGCCAAGCCAACTAGGTCAAAACTGACTAAGTCGCGACGTAGGCAAGAAGATGATTAGATGATCCAAGCACGAATCATCCAACTGGAAACAGGAAAAAAGAGCATCTAAGTCAACCGCGACAGGAAAGCCGACTCCATGCGATGCCCTACCCAGTTACGAAAAATAATATAGAGCGGAACTTAAGAAAAATTTAGTTACGCAAAATACCTCTTACCATTTCATGGAGACTCCAAAGATACCTAACTAGGGATCGAACATTGTTAATCAGGTTTGATCAGCCGATAGAACCATATAGACCAAGCTCAGCCAACTGAGCTTACCTGATCGACCCGAAGTGAACTAAACTTAGCCGACTGAGCCAGAAGAAAGCCGACGATAAGCTCAAACTTATAAAATATCATAAAAGCCCTAGTACAAACCTCTTCCAAACATGAACAAAAATATAATATCTTTGTTGTATTATCTTTCCTGTAAATTAGAAAAATATTTTATGACAAAGATACATTCATCTGTGTCCATTAAGTTCTCCCTCCCCTCTCCATTCATCTGTTGTCCATTGAGCTGTTCCTCCTCTCTCCCCTTAATTTGGCTCTAGTCTTTGGGCGTGATACACCAACTGTCTCAAATTCAACAGTTGGGTTGCAAGGTTTTATTTAAGTCTTAGATTTTCTTACTTTTCTTCCGAATCACGGATTCACGGGCACATTATGCTATTTTATATATTCTGATGTTTTTTCTTAGCAGTCAAATGAAAATTATTTTTTTTCTTTTTCTTTTTTCTTTTTCACCTACATAATCATATTTCTAAGCCAAAAATAATCGGACAATAAAAAAAGAAAAAAAGAGGAATACCTTTTAGCAGATGGAGTCATGTCCGGCGGAGTAGGTGGCTGCCCAGTGTTCACAAGTGATCGGAGCGAATCAGAACTAACACTGCCATGCCGATTCAGCGGACCAACTATGTCTGGGTATTTCCTGCCAAACAAGAAATGCGTACGCCAATGACGTCTCCAGTTAGAATGGACTGACTTTGAGCAAAAAAAAATTTTTATTTCAAAATGTTAGGCAATATGCTTTTCATATATATATATATATATCAAATCATTGTCTTTTATATCTATTTTCGCTATTTTTTTTTACTATCTTATTTTAAACTATTGTCTATCCTCGATTGAGTGGGGGGACTTTGTTGCCACTTGGAATGAGATTTTATGGAAAATTTAAATAACTATTTTTTTTTATTTTCTTTATTTCACTAAAAGTACTTTAATGTCAAACTTTTTTTAGATATTTTACATTAATTCGACCTTAGCATTGTAAATTTTTAGAAGCAAAATATTAATTAATTATTTTAATTTACACATCATAAGAAGTACCTACTAACAAAATAATTTCACATTGTAAATCAGATTTATTTAATGATTTTAAAAATTTGGCTCAGTCCCGGAAAAGGACGAGTGATGAGCTCAAGAATAAATTAAAATTTTCTACAAAGTCAATTATCATAAATAAAAGTTAGAGTAAGTGATCATGTTTAAAAAAATATTAGGGTTGCTTTCTTACGACACAAGCGAGACGAATGGTGGGAATTTCGCGTAGATACAATTTTAAATGATGAGAAATTTACATACAATTCTTGTGCACTTGCCATATCTAGCGCCCAAAGTTTGATATTTATATTTGCAGCATTTTAGTGTCATTACCTTTGCATAAAAATGCGTATTTCTCTTCTAAAAAGATATTCATACTAGTACTTTTAAGTTATGATATGATGTTAAAAATTTGAGTGGTAAGTATGTAAATATGAATGTTTAGGTGTTAGATAAAAACGTATAAATTATGTGAAATGTCTATCATTGCCCTTTAAATGAGTGGTCTTTTTCCTCTAAAATGAGGATTTTCTTTTCGAAAGTAATAAGTATTTTGTCGTTCTATCTTTTTAAATTAGTAGACATATAGTTTTATTTATATTTTTCTTAAATAATAATAACAATATTCTGAAGCACTAGAATATTAATATGACCATGATCAATGAATTTTTAACTCGCATCTTGTAATAAGAATACAATTTTTAACTAGAGCATTTCGAGTTGTTCTATCACTCCGAAAATAATGATTAAAGAGAAATAATTTTAAAGATGTGCAACAATCACTAATCATAAAGTAACCTTGTACCTAATTACGGGAACTTATAGGATTAGCTTGCAAGGCTAGCTCATCAACTAACCATCCTACTTAAAACTAGTTGCCAAAAAGTAATAATCTAATCCTATATTGACATTACTTATTAAATTTGGCTTGAGTTCAATACTCCCTCATAATAATCGTATCCTTAAGTTTAGGCGCCTCAAGTCGATCCAGTGGATGAACGACCAATCTCGTAGTTACAATTGTCAGAGCATGTCTTCCTTGTACATTACAATAGCTCTAAACCAATCAATGAAAAATTCTTTATAAGAACAGTGAATATTTATTTTCAAACGCTTTGCTACTGATTATTGTGTTGAGTATGCCTTTAAGGTTGTATAAATTAACTTATTAAATAATTATTATTTCTATTTATAAAAGAAAATATCCAAATTAATTGAAGGCAAGAAATTAAAAAGACAAGTAAATATATTTAATTATCTAGAAGATTTAAATCTATCCAAATTAAGTGAATTCAAGAATTTCATATTAGACAACGATAAATATATTTAATTATCTAGAAGATCCATATCCACAAAATTTTGGGGGACTTTTCGTTACATATTATTTGATATTCTACATTTTTATATGTATTTTTCAACATTTAATTGCCTGTAATGTACTCTATCTTTAGCAAATATTTCCATCTTCATGGGAATAACAATTTAGATATGCCACTAGAAAAGACTGCTCATGCTATTCAATGTAAATCGTTATCACAAAAGAGAAGAAAGTATAAATTATATGGCTAAACAGTCTCCTAAGATTATTTTAGAATCTGACTAGATGCCTGAGCTTTTTTGAACTAATGACTTTGAAATTGAATTTATTCAATTCTTTTTATGCAAATAATGGTTTAGTAAAAAATATATGCTTTTCGTTTGCATATAAAATTTATTTGGATTTTAATATAATTGGAGGCAACCATTTTTAAATACATATGATATCTTTATTGCTATTTAGTTCTTTACAAAAAAAAAAAGAAAATTAAAAAGAAAAAAATAAGATATCACTTCATTGACCATATATTGTATAGACCTCAGGACCCTTTTGGACTCTCTTACAAGGACTGGTCTTGCAACTTTTAAACATGATCTTAAGCTGAGATGAATTTGTTCCCAATCTTATGTAAGTTTACCACCTTCTAACTTAGTCAAATGTACAACTAAGAGAAACAATTTTGTCACATTCTTATAAGTTTTTTTTTTGTTACATTAAATTTGTTGTTATATTCTAATTTTTAAAATTATTTCGAAGTAAATTTACTTTCAACAAGTTACAACATGTTCGAGGAAAGAATAGTTAATTTATGCTATTACATAAGAAATATTTTACACAAAAAAAGAAGAAAAATAATTCTTCTTTAGTGTACATGGTTTTTAGATTATATCATAACTAAGTCCATGGAACTTCTTTTCTCAAGTATGTTAAAAGTTCGTATCCTCCATATCAATCTCACTATTTGAAGATGTAGGGTCTATCCATATGGATTATGACAACAATTCTAGGTTTTAACAACTTACAGTATAAAATTTCCTTATAACTTGATTTCCAACAAAAAATGTTTAGAAATAGGATTGTAAAATTTGTCATCCTTTTCATCATCTCTTCCTAAATTACAGATGATAGAATTCTAAATTCCTTAAATATGTTTGATATAATCTAAATAACATCTTTGTTTAGGTTTCCAAAGTCATCAACTTTGCTTTCCAAAAAATTTAAGTGGCAAATATCTGTAGACTCTAAAAAATTACATTTGATAGGAAACAACACTTCAATGCAATGTAATAAATCAATTGAAGTACAAGCACCATGATTCATACAAATCATATACAGAAACATTTTTTACGCCCTTGGTCCATTCTACATGTTCCTGTGATTATGAATGACCAACATCCAAGGAAGTTTGAACTCAGTGTTGGAAAATGAAGAACCACATTAAACAATAAAACCCACAATTTCTACCCTAGCCTATTGCTACAACACCTGACTTAGGCACCTAGGCGCTCTAGAATGACACATTTGTGCCTTGTTTTCTATTTCCTTCGTTTATGCCTAACATTATAATGTTATGATGCAACACTGCAGAGATACAATAAATTTGAGAAATATGTTGGAACATTCCACCTATGACGCAAAAAAATAGGGTATGGTTATGGGGAGATTCAATAGCCAACTATTGAGATTGAAAGGGGAGAATTTACAAAGTAATTTAAAATGTACTTTGAGGGTTGACTGCGATTGAATTAAAAAAAACTTTAACTACATTTTTGTAGAGTCTAGAAATAAATTTGAGTGGAGAAGATTTTATGGGAGAGCTAGAGAATGAGCTACAATGCTGGAGCGTTTAGATGATTCAGCTTATTATTTTAATTATTTCGTGGTAATCTTCTTTTCCAATGAAATTTATATAGAGAAAGAGGGAGGAGAGCTAAAAATTTTGAGTTATTTCTGGAGCCTTAAAGAAAATATTGAAGCAGAGGTGCTCCTAGTCCTTGAATCCATTTTTTTTGTATGGAGGAGCTTGAACAGATCGAGAAAAGCTTAAAATTACAGTTGGCGATCTCCTAAACTTTCTCCTATTTTTCCATCCCTCTAGATCATGGGTTTATACACTAAGTCTTAAGTTTAATTTCATCTTAGATGTATTCTAAATATTAAAAAGCTTTCATGTACCTCTTTGCTCCTTCAATGGTTTCAAACCCTAGTTTTTCTTTTTCTCTTTTTTTATTTAGGGTTTTAGTGCAATGGTTCTAATTCCTTAGAAATTATTTGAGCATTTCATTCTCTTAAGGGGTTGCATCCGTGTTCAAACCCATATGATACGAAATTTTAGAAATTTAATCTCCTAGTCACCTGATTTTATTTGGAAAGCTTATTGATCTTGTCGTGACAAAATCTTTTGCTGAAGATTATACTCTGTCGGCACTATTTCTGGGGGGGTTGTGGGGAGTTGCCCGTGAGAAGCTGTCGGTCGCCGGAATCAAAATCTCGTTGCCGGCTTCGGATGGACGTTGAAGTTTAGAAAAGTGTGAAATCAAACTGGCCCCATATTTTTCATATTTTAAATGAAAGAGCACTGTACCTCAAACCATGTATCTATCCCGAAGGATAAACACAAGACTTGAGGATGAGGCTCAATCAAATAAACTAAAGAATATATGACATCTATTTGGTCTGCAAAACCTTTATATTTGCCGACAAGTTCTCCTATTTAATATAATGAATTAAAAAGGGTTTATATTAAACCGGGTTCGGACATGCTTCCTATAAGGGCAAGCACCTATAGTTAATTACATCTTAAATTACCAAAGTTATCTAAGAAGATTCTTGATAAAAATCAGGAAATATTATCTTCAAGGAGTTTCAAATGGTAGGACTTTTTAATGAAATTGGACGTAGAGGTATGAAAGGGGATTGGTTCAAATTTGAAATATTTTATTGCAGAATCCAAAGGAGGAAGAACTAGGGGATGTCATGGATCCAGGGGAGAACCCCAGTGACTTCTCAAGCTATCATATTATTTGGCTTCAGTTTTGAGGAGAAATATTTAGGTGTTTCATCTTGCAAATTTTATTTATTAGGGCTTACATTCATGTGAAACGATCACACAAATAGCCTGGAAGATGTGAGGATTTAGGTCGTGACAAACGACAACCTCGAAATCCTAAGATGAGTTAGGGCTTATATTGTATAGCAGGGCTATGCAAAGGCCTAAAGATAAGGTGAGGATTTACGTTGCATAAGCAATCAACCTCGAAGTCCTATGATTTTTCTGTTTAAGTCTAAGGAAGGTTGACTGGTTTAGCTAGGGAAGACATGTTTTGTTGTCGAAGATGGCCGTGCTGCCCACCGTGCTAGCTCCAACCTCCTTGCCACGACGAGTTTGAGTTATCTAGTGTGTCAAGTTATAATGTCAAATCAGGTGACTCTATGGTTGAAGTTCCTTAAATTTTATGAGGGCAAATTAAAGTTGATTAGAGCAACACCGGTTAGGATCCCATGGTTCCCTCGTTCCGACACCACTATTTTCTATTAGATTCACTTACCTGACGAGAAAGACAACGCTGAAAAGTACGGCACCACTATTTTCTATTGGATCACACAAATTTACAGGTATAAAAGTACAGTATGAAAGTACAAGAAAGACAATGCTGAAAACTGTAAACGAGTTTTCTCGTTCCACCATCTGAAACCTAAAATGCATGTTATGGCAGTTTATATGAGAGGCAAAAAGTAAGGTTTTCCTAACCCTATGTCATATCTTGGTGGATCCTTAGGAGTTTAATTAAGGATGATTTTGTGAAGCAAAACATATTAGGTTTAGTAGATCTCCAAGGTATCCAATAGATCTAGAGAAAGATGCAGGTTCGTTCTACTCTCTCGCTGCCCATTGGAAAATCCCGAGTTCTTTTAAACTTATTATGCTGCTTGATAATCCATCCCGTAAATACCCTTAATGCTCGGTGAACACTGATGTCTCAATTATGCCTAAGAATAGGGTAACTATCACTTGTGATTCAATTTAAGAATTATGTGGGTGAAGACCCTTAAAGAGGCAAGTTAGTGTTGTTGGAACACTTAGCCAAATTTTAACCCTAATTGGGCTTAGTGGTGTTTCAGGGATGTTTGATTATGTTATGTTTATTTCTCTAATCCTCATTTAGTCAATTTTTATTTTGCCTAAGTCACCACTAAGCCCT
Source organism: Phalaenopsis hybrid cultivar (assembly GCA_002079205.1). NCBI lineage: Eukaryota > Viridiplantae > Streptophyta > Magnoliopsida > Asparagales > Orchidaceae > Phalaenopsis > Phalaenopsis hybrid cultivar. Next base: position 60,613 of record JXCR01142053.1, read on the forward strand.
TAAGACCTAGGTGAGTGTCTTAATTAGTTCTGAAAAGGTTAATCTTTAAGTGGTCCTGATTCATGCTTTGGATTTTATTTGAAAATCAAGATAACGGTATTAAATTAATTAATTATTGACTTCAAAATTCATACCCCTAAGTCCAGGGTCATTTAATTTTATTAAACTTTCAAATTTTTGTTGATTTAGAAATTTATTAACATACCTCTTTAATGAGGAAAGTGAGATTAGTTTCTACCAATTAACCCCTTGTATTTCAAGCATCAAATAAATTGCTTAAGATCAGAGGTTACCCATTTCCCTCCTTGAATTAAGCCTAAATTTCCAAAATTACACATTTGCTCCTAAGGCTTTAACACTTCATAATTTGTCAAATTTAATTCAAATGACTTTGAAATTTTTATTCCACCTTATTCATGGGTCAACTAAAACATCACAGGAGAAAAATGTGATTTTTCAAAATTTAATTTATTTTATATAATATTTTTCTTGTAAAAATAAGATTTTTCAAAGAAAATTCCTAACTTGACCAAGGTAAATTCTAATCCTTTAAAATTTTTATTGGAGGTAGAACTAGACTAGGGAAGCCT
>JXCR01142053.1:61255-73834 GCA_002079205.1 Phalaenopsis hybrid cultivar
AATCATTTATCATTTAATTTAAGAATTATATGGGTGAAGACCCTTAAAGGGGCAAGTTAGTGTAATTTGAACACTTAGCCAAATTTTAATCCTAATTGGGCTTAGTGGTTTTTCAAGGATGTTCGATATGATTATGTTTATTTCTCTAATCCTTTTTTTAGTCAATTTTGATTTAGCCTAAGTCACCACTAAGCCCTTAAGGCCTAAGTGAGTGTCTTAATTAATTTTGANAAGCCAAGGTGATGTATCAATATGCATGAATAATTAAATGATCTTAAATAGTGTTTAATTAATTAAAAATATTTTATGCACCAAATGGACTTGAAGTTTATTCCACATTATTTTCCTCTGTTCATTGAGCAAGAGGGTATTTTTATTTTATTTTTGTGATTTTTCTACACAAAGTTATGGATTTTCTAAGTTTAGGGAGTTTAAATAAATATAAAAAGCCCTATTTTTCTACTTATCCATGCGGCGTGCTCCTATTTGACGCCGCCGTCCATGCCAACAGCCACATGTCCCGTTGTTTATGTAAAGAAGTGTTGTCCGGCTTCATCTTGGCCATCCATTTGATATACGCGCGATCAGACGGAGCGTGGTCATCGTCCTCAATGGCTTAGGCCGAGAGTTGTCCACCTTCAAGGCTTATGATCTCTCTCATTTCTCAACCAAATTAAGTAAATTCTTTTAACATGCTCGTCTTGGTGAGACGAACACATCCATACGATTAATGTGTCATGAAATCAAGACTAAGTAAATGGAGAATCAAAATAAGCTCGGGAGGAGGAGAAGTTATATACCTTTGCTCTAAGAAGAAAGGCTTCAATCAGAGGTGCTCGACACGTTCGTTGGGGTCCAAGGAGGCTAGGGATTGATCTCTGGTCTTGGTTTAAGGCCTAGGTATGAATTCGACTAAGCTCGATTTTAGGTGTTGGTCTAGAGCTATGGTGGAGGCTATTTTAGAGGGTAATTTGATGGGGCTTAGTCTTCTCTTGTTGTTGTGAAGGTGTGGGCAAAAGCAATTTAAGTTTGGTGGAGTTTTGAGAGATGTCCTTTTTCTGCCCTAATTTTCAAGCTCAAAATTAGGGTTACACAGTGGGAATTAAGGCAGTGGAGTGATTGGAATGGGTTGTGGAAGTCTCAAGGAAGGTCTGTGAGTGATTTGGGAAGCTCTCTTTGAGAAAAATTTAGCACACATCCTATGGTCGTGGAGGTGAGTTTTTATGAAAATGGCCATGGGGTGGCTCTTAGGGCATAAGTTTGGGTGAATTGTGGTGCTTAGGTGGAGGGCAGAGGAGCTCTTCAATTTGATTTGGATGAGCTGGCCTCTAGGTTTGATTTGGGTGAGTTGCCGTGGTGGTGGCTCTTGGTTTTGAGTTTTTCCGGCTACTAGGCTAGCTGGCTAGCCAGGGGGAGGTGGCTAGGAGCTCAGGGAACCCAGGAGAATATGTCACAGGAATTTAGTGCGATAATACCTAATTTTGGCAAGGATATCTTAAGCACATGCACTTTTGGAAATAATATCCCTTAATTTAGGGGACCTTTGGTCCATGACTTGATTTAGGTGGTTTCATGGTGTTTGGACTGGTCACTAAGTCCATAATGGCTGTGGGGGAGTTAATTTGGTGGCTTTAAGGTGGTTAGGTCACATTTAGTGCATGGGTCCAAGTGGGTGGAAAACGTTGGTCCATGGCTTGATTTAGGTGGTTTCATGGTGTTTGGACTGGTCACTAGGTCCAACTAATATGGCTTGATTTAGGTGGTTTCATGGTGTTTAGACTGGTCACTAGGTCCAACTAATGGCTGTGATAGAGTTAATTTGGTGACTTTAGGGTGGTTAGGTCACATTTAGTGCATGGGTCCAAATGGGTGCAAATGACCAAGTCTTGGGTTTGGTCTAGATTAGCTATGTCAATTGGATAAATTAATTGTTTCATTTGGTGTATATGATCATAAGGAACAACTTTGGTGAAGAATGAAAGTGGTTTTGAGCTCAATTGAAGGATTAAATTGAGGGAATTTTGAACTTTAATCAATTTGGTAATGTTGGGCTAGGCTTGGGTCTAGCTTGGGTTAGCCTTGGGCTAAGTCAAAATTGATTATTGTAAATAGTCAATAAGGACCTCATGAAGAGTTCTCAACATGAATTGGATGTCAATTTGGAGGTTAAGGATATCAATTGGGTGAAATTTGGGGAGTTGCCAATTTGGGGCTAAATTTGAGAATTTTGGATTTAAGCCAAAATCAAATGGATTTGAGGCTTTACCAAGGCCAATTGATGGTTGATTTTGATGTATAGGAATTTTATGAGGATTTGACAACATTAATTGTGGCCAATTGACTAGGCTATAGGTTCAATTTGGTAAGATTAGGCCATATGATCAAAATTGGGGTTTTGACCTAAATCAAAATTGAGCTCAAATCATGGGCCAATTAGGGTTGGATTTGGTATAGTTTGGTCATATCAAAAGTTAATTTGAGTTGAGGATTGAACTTGGGGTCAATTAAGATCAAATTGATGAACATTTGAGTTGTATTTGGGAAAATTTGGGTCTTTAAGGGCAAATTTGGGGATTCTTGATAAAGATAGTCAAATTGGCCAAATTAAGTCATGTGGTAGTTAAGAGAAATAAAATTGGGAATATTTGGGATTTATTGGGATTTTTGAATTTTTGGAATTTTTGGGATTTTTGTTATGGAGGGGTATCTTGGTAATTTGGGGGTGTTTTAGGGGTAAAAGGCCAAGATGGGTATTTTGGTAGAGTTGAGGTATCAACCATCATTAACAAGCCATAGACCAATGAAAACCCCATTTTGGGTCCTCTACATAGTGGTCTTAGCCAAACCATAGCCCTAGCATGGAACAATGGAAAACCCATTTTGGGTCCTCTACATAGTGGTCTTAGCTAAACCATAGCCCTAGGGCAAGTAGGTTTAGGGGACCATCTACATGAGTATCCCAAAAGATCAAGGGTTCTAGGCTAGAAATTGACCATCTACATGAGTATCCCAAAAAGATCAAGGGATCTAGGCTAGAAATTTGAGTTTAGGGTGTGAGTGTATGTCGGTAAGATAAGTGTAGTGAGTGCCTTAGCTCCAGACCAACACCCAAGGTCAATCCTAAGGTCCAGCAATCCTAAGGGTGACTCGAATGCCTTAGCTCCAGACCAACACCCAAGGTCAACCCTAAGGTCGAGTAATCCTAAGGGTGACTCAAGTTGTGAATGCCTTAGCTCTAGACCAAGACCCAGGGTCAACCCTAAGGTTCAGCAACCCTAAGGGGGTTAGAAATTTGAGTGGAAATTTGAGTTTAGGGTTGTGAGTGATTGTGAGTGTAGATGAGTGTAGTGAATGCCTTAGCAAGCCCAACACCCAAGGTCAACCCTAAGGTCCAACAATCCTAAGGGTGACTCATCTTGAGTTTAGTTCAGGGTTGTGAGCGATTGTGGGTGCAGATTAGTGTAGTGAGTGCCTTAGCTCCAGACCAAAACCCAAGGTCAACCCTAAGGTCCAGCAATCCTAAGGGTGACTCATCTTGAGTTCCCCCACAGTTCCAAGGGTTAACCCTAAGGTCCAACAGTCCTAAGGGTGACTCATCTTGAGTTTGCCACACAGTGACCCCACCTACAAAGTAATTAAAGGTTAAGACCAACATGTGGAACTTCAAGTTGAGTAGAGAAGAGTTTGGAATTTCTAGTGGTGAGGGTGCCTTTTCTAGTTTTATAAGAATGGTCAATAGGTAGAATTTCTAATGGTGAGGGTTCCTTGTCTAGTTTTCTAAGAATAGTCAATAGGAAAGTCAGCTAAACCTTAGACTACTAAAGAGGAAAAAACTAAACCTTAACCAAAAGGGAGGTCAACAATTGGACCCCCAATAGGTGTGGTGTTCTAGGCAAGCACACTCCACATATTGGCGTTGACCGATGAGATCAACAAAACCAATACAACTTCTAAGTCAACATACCTGAAAATATGTGTAGGGTCGTGTGTGATTTGTTTCCGCAGGGGAATTAGCAGATGTGTGTTTAATCAAGTCGAAAAGTAGGGACTCTCGCTGGGGATTGGAGAGTATACTTTAAGTTATGAAATTTCAAAGATTTCCAAAGGATGGGAGTTAGTATGTGAGTGCTAACCTCGAGGTGGAAATTGAAATTCAGATATCAATTCAAAAAGGGAGAGAGAGTCAGAATGTAAGGACTGACATCGAATGTAATGAATAAGGAATGTAGGACCGAGAATTAAAATGTATATCAATTCTCAAAAGAGAGTATCAGAATGTAAGGGTCGACCTTGAATGTAATGATTAAGAAATGTAGGGTTGATTCGGGAATGAGAATTGAAATGTAGGTCAATTCTCAAAAGAGGGTGTCGGAATGTAAGGACCGACCTCNGCAAGGTCAACCTTAAGGTCCAGCAATCCTAAGGGTGACTTATCCTGTGTTTCCCCCACAGTGACCCCACCTACTAAGTACATAGAGGTTGGGAACAATATGTGGAACTCCAGGTTGAGTAAAGAAGAGGGTAGAGTTTCTAATGGTGAGGGTTCCATACCTAGTTTTCTAGGAATAGTCAATAAGAAAAGTCATATGGCTAGACCCTACGCTACTAAAGAGGAAAAACTATACCTCAAAAAAAAATGAGGTCAACAATATTTCATATAAATTGGGTCAAGTTTTTAGCCATATTTTTTTAAAGCTAAATTACTTCGTAACTTCGAGTCGGGTCAAGTTTTTGACACCGTCTCAGGGGAATTAAATTGACATAAAACATGTAGAAAAAAAACACACACTAGGGGCGCATCAAGTTTTTGGCATCGTTATCAGGGAAGCTTAGGTAAAAACTTTAGGAGAATTTTATTTAAACCTATAAGACTTAGATTTAGAATTTATAGTATTATTACGTAATTTGTTTAATTATTGTGTGTTTATTTTAAGAAAAATTAAAAATACCAAAAATATTTTTTATATCTATCCTATTAGTTACATTTTTAAATTTGTATGCGTAGTTTAGGAGCTGCAAACCTTGGATTTTATGACTTTGATTTAGAGAGAACATTTAAGAGGATGATGAATCAGAAAAGATTCCATGAATTTAATGTAAAAATGGTGGATCAATGATTTAATGAATATTTAGATTTGGATTATAATGCTAGTAGCTTTGAATGAGTAAATCCCAAGAGGCAAATTTTCAAGAAGATATTATTACAATTTTAATTTCTGAGGTTGTAGATATTGAGAGGAAGTTAGATTAATATATAAAAATATATCCTCGAGGAACCCCAATTATTGAGAAAAATTCATTTGGAAAACGAATTGAAACTGGCCATGAGATACATAATTCTTATTCTGATTATTACAATCCAGGTTGAAAAATCATTTGAATTTTAATAGGAATAATAATTTTGGAGTAGAAGACTAATTTTGGGAAGATAATCAATTTGATTAGATATGTACTTGGAGTAATCATGACTATTATAATATTGAACTTTCTTTTCCTCATAATTTTAACTTCAAACCCAAAAATAAGGAGAATGATTTATCAGAAGAGTTTGTCATTCAAATGGAGAGTGAGTTGGAGTGTCAAGAGATCGCAATAAGGAATATGGAAAACCAATTGAGGTAGATTATTAACTCAATTAATAATCGTCCACAATTTAACTCCAACCCACTAGATGAGGAGACAGAATTAATGTTAGAAGAGGTTTTGATTCAAATGACAAGTGAGTTGGAAAATTAAGAGGTTGCACTAAGGAATATAGAAAACCAAATGGGGCAAATTTTTAATGCAATTAACAGCTACCCCCTAGAGATTTTACCTAGTGACCCTGAGATAAACTCTAAAGTGCTGAATGATGAGCAATATAAAGTTATCGAACTAATATTTAAAAGAGATTTTGAGGATATGTTTCAAAAGAACTTTGAGTTGAGAAATGTGGATAAGGAGATTGAAAGACGGATAAAAAGAAATCCCTACGAAATTAGAAAAACTAATTTCCTCAACTAAGATAAATATAGAAAGATCACCTCTACCATTTACTCAATACCAAGGGGAAGATATGAAAGACGACACTGAACAAAAGAGTAACCAAGAAGAATTTGATCCAGAATCTTAATTATCTAGAGAGAATCCGATCTAAATTTTTGGAGATCATGAAGTATCTTATAAAGTTCCATTTCTTATAAAATTTAAGGATGATCTTAATATGAAAATTGAGAAAATCACTAGAAGAATGTTGGATCTAGAAAGAAATATGAGGAACAAAGATTGAATCAATCTGAAAAGGAAGAGCTGAAAGAAAATTTTAAATTCAAGGACTTCGTAGAACTCCCTGGATCTGGAAAAGATTGGGTGATTGATCAAGTATTACTTAAATGGAATTTTGATCCAGGTGGAATCATGTATCAAGCTGGCGATAAACAAAGCGTTTTATGGGAGGCAACCCATAGTTATCAGTGTGGTTTGATTTAGTGTGCTTAAGAGTTATGATTGTTAATGTTGTATTGTGTTTGCTTTAGCGCGGATTGATCAGTTTGATTGATAATTGGTAGATGTTTGGATTGTTAGTGGTTTGACTTGCTTTTTGTTTGTCATGAGGGAGGTGATTTCTTAACTTCTTATTAAGGTTAGACACTTATGTTCTCTTGTTGTAGTTGGGTTGACGAGTCCACTACAACTCGGGTCTCACCCGGACTTGAGTTTTAGAAGAGAAATTATGAATTTATCAGTGACAATTCTATCTCAATTTTGTTACTTCCTGTCTTTGATCTTGTTTTCATTTGGTAGGAGTAGCTAATCTATTTGATGACAAACATGTGGATGAATTTACACTAACCTTATAACTATTCAAGGTGCTTAATAAATGTGATATGGTGACACCTGAGGTTGGTGTTCTGTTGACCTCACTTTTGGTTGAGGTCTAGAAACTTCTTTAGTAGCCTAGGTTAGCCAAAGGACTTTCCTTTTGACTAGTCTTAGAAAACTAGAAAAGGTATCCTCACCGTTAGAAATTCAAAACTCTTCTCTTTACTCAACTTGAAGTTCCACATATTGGTCCTAACCTCTAGCACTTAGTAGGTAAGATCATTATAAGGGAACTCAAGGAGAGTTTCTATTGGACTACTTGACCTTAGGATTGATATTGGGCGTTGGTTTGGAGCTAAGGTATACAATACCCTCATCATACCCTCACCATACCCTCACCATACCCTCACAATACCCTGGCTAAGACCAATACAAGGGGACCCAAAATGGGGATTTTATTGATCCATGGTTCATTTAGAATGTATATTTATCCAATTCTACTTGAAATGCTAATCTTGGGTCTTTTGCCCCAAACACCCCCAAATTACCTAACTGCCCTTGGGACCCTCCTTTAACCCAAAATTTTAAAAATTCTAAAATTCTCAAAAAATTCCAATAAATCCCAAATATTCCCAATTTTATTTCTTTCAACTACCACATGACCCAATTTGACCAATTTGACCATCTTTAACCAAAATCCCCAAATTGTCCTTTAAAGACCCAAAATTCCCCAAATCCANTTCATGAAAATTGTTCATTATGATGTTTTACACAAAAACACAACAATCAATTTGGACTTAGCCCATGTATAGCCCAATTTTGACCCAAACTTAGCCCAACATGCTTAAAATGGGTCAAAAATAAAAAATTCACCAAATTGTTTAACCAATTGACCTCAAAATGACTTTCCCCTTTCATGAAAGTTGTTCCTCATGATCTCCTACAGGACCCAAACTTAGCCCAATATGCTTAAAATGGGTCAAAAATAAAAAATTCACCAAATTGATTTAACCCAAACTTAGCCCAATATGCTTAAAATGGGTCAAAAATCAAAAATCCACCAAATTGATTAATCCAAACTTAGCCCAACATGCTTAAAATGGGTCAAAAATCAAAAATCCACCAAATTGATTAACGATTGACCTCAAAATGACTTTCACCCTTCATGAAAGTTGTTCCTCATGGTCTCTTACACCAAACACCATAGTTATTTGGGCCAATTGACATGCCTAACCTAGCCCAAACACAAGATTTGGTCACATGACATATTTAATTGGGCCAAATTTACATGCCTAACCTAGTTCAAACACAAGATTTGGTCACATGCACCTTTCATATTTAATTGGGCCAATTAACATGCCTAACCTATTTCAAACACAAGATTTGGTCATGTGCACCTTTTTGGACTTATGGCCAAATATTTAATTGGGCTAATTGGCATGCCTAACCTAGTCCAAACACAAGATTTGGTCATGTGTACATATTTAATTGGGCCAATTGACATGCCTAACCTAGTTCAAACACAAGATTTGGTCATATGCGTATTTAATTGGGCCAATTGGCATGCCTAACCTAGCCCAAACACAAGATTTGGCCATATGCTCCTTTTTGGAACTATGGGTTAATTGAGCCAATTGACATGCCTAACCTAGTTCAAACACAATATTTGGTCATGTGCACCTCTCAAAGCTTTCACTCTTCATGAAAGTTGTTCCTCATGATCTCCTACACCAAATGCCATATTACCTTTCACCCTTCATGAAAGTTGTTCCTCATGATCTCCTACACCAAATGCCATATTTAATTGTGACAATTGGCATGCCTAACCTAGCCCAAACACAAGATTTGGTCATGAACACCATTTTGGACAAAGTGGCATGCCTAACCTAGCCCAAACACAAGATTTGGTCACATACACCTTTTTGAACTTATTCACCCTTTATGAAAGTTGTTCCTCATCTCCTACACCAAATTCCATATTTAATTGGACCAATTGGCATGCCTAACCTAGCCCAAACACAAGATCTACACCAAATGCCATATTTAATTGGGCTAATTGACATGCCTAACCTAGCCCAAACACAACACCAAATGCCATATTTAATTGGGCTAATTGGCATGCCTAACCTAGCCCCAACACAAGATTTGGTCTAAATTCCATATTTAATTGGACCAATTGGCATGATTAACCTAGCCCAAACTCAAGATTTGGTCAAAATGCCATATTTAATTGGGCCAATTGACATGTCTAACCTAGTCCAAACACAAGATTTGGCCATCACCATAGTTATTTGGGCCAATTGACATGCCTAACCTAGCCCAAACACAAGATTTGGTCACATGACATATTTAATTGGGCCAAATTTACATGCCTAACCTAGTTCAAACACAAGATTTGGTCACATGCACCTTTCATATTTAATTGGGCCAATTAACATGCCTAACCTATTTCAAACACAAGATTTGGTCATGTGCACCTTTTTGGACTTATGGCCAAATATTTAATTGGGCTAATTGGCATGCCTAACCTAGTCCAAACACAAGATTTGGTCATGTGTACATATTTAATTGGGCCAATTGACATGCCTAACCTAGTTCAAACACAAGATTTGGTCATATGCTATAGTTATTTGGGCCAATTGACATGCCTAACCCAGTCCAAACACAAGATTTGGTCATATGCACCTTCTTGGACTTATGGTCAAATCCAAACCAATGAGCTTGATATAGTCAAATGAGCCTTCCATTTTTGGACTTATGGCCAAATCCAAATCAATTGAGCTTGGTATGGTCAAATGAGCCTTACCATACTTATAATAGACTCTAAGGTTGAGTTTAAAGCCAGCCACCAACCCATGGTTAAGCTTGATATTTATCTCAGGTTGAGTTTAAAACCAGCCACAAACCCATGGTTAAGCTTGATATTTATCTCATGGGTAAAAGGTTTAGTTTAAGCCATCCACCCATGGTTAAGCTTGATATTTATCTTATGGGTAAATTTATAAAAAAAAACTTTAAAGAGATAAGAAGGGGGTTAAATCAAAGTACTTGCCATACCACATGTTCATGCCCTATGGTGCCTTTTTTACTGATCATCATAAGCTTTAACCATGATCCAACCCTTGATTAACCACTTTAACCCAAGCTAAAACCAAAACCGTGAGTCCCCAGATGGCTAATACCCAAACTCATGCCAAAAAGCCACCTCAGCCCAAATTGAGTTGAGAGATCCTCTGAATAACACATAAGCAGTGGGGTTAACCCCTCAATTGGCCAGCCAAGCATCCCCTTGGCCAATTTCTATAAAATCTACCCCCCACGGCCATGAATAATAGGGGTGGTAAAAAATTTTCACCAAGGTTTCCCAAACTCCTCAGAGAGCTTCTCTAAGAGACCCTCAGTACATTGCAATCCATTTCCCTTCCCCAATTCCACCACAAAAATCCAATTTTGGGTTTGAATTCCAGCCCGAAACCAGGACAATCCCCAATCCCAACCTACACAGCACCAAACTTCAAATAAATTGGCCTTACACCTTCACAACAGTGAAAGAGGCAAAACCCGCATCAATTCCCCCCTCCCCCCCCCTGAAATAGCCTCCACCATAACTCTCAACCAACACCCAAAATCGGTCGTGGTCGAAATCATACATAGACTTTACACCAGAGCCAGAGGCTTCATCCCTAAGCTCTTTGAGACCTATCGAAGGTGTGAAGAATCTCTGATTGAGGCTAAACCTCTCGGAGCAAAGGTATAACCTCACTCGAAGGTGTGAAGAATCTCTGATTGAGGCTACACCTCTCGGAGCAAAGGTATAACCTCAACTCTTCAAGCCTTCACGAGCTCTCCATTTATAATGGCTTAATTTCATAGTATGTTTACCATATGGATGTGTTTGTCTCTNAGAATCATTGGAATATTTTTCCAAGGTTTAAAAATAAAGATATTTATTTTTAAACCTTAAAATTTTTTTTAAGGCTTAAAAATAGAATTTTCACCAAAATAATTCTAAAAAAACAAATAAAAATCACAAAAATACAAAATAAATTTCTCTGGGTTCTCTGACCTCAGAGAGATTTTCAAAAAATATAAAACATATTTTTCAACACTTAAAATACTTTATTTTTATTAAAATTCCCAAAACTTCAATTAATTTTAATAAATCACAGAAAATTCAAAAATTATGAAATTTTGGCCAAATGACTCTCTGGTCTAGGGCTAGCTTACATAAAAATTTCAAGAGATTAGAAATTGTCCTGATCATCTTTTGGAATTTTCTTTGAAGATGCACATTTTTTGCATGAAAATAATTATATGAATTAAATTAAATTTTGAAAATCCACATTTTCTCCTCTGATGTCCTCATAAAAAAATAATTATGTGAATTAAATTAAATTGTGAAAATTCACATTATCTCCTCTGATGTCTTTATAGCTATCAATAGGGTTATATAAAAATTTCAAAGTCATTTGACTTAAATTTGATAAATTATGATATATATCAGTAAGGTTACATAAACATTTCAAAGTCATTTGACTTAAATTTGACAAATTATGAAAGGGTGGACCCTTAGGGGCAAAATGGTAATTTTGGACATTTTGGCCTTAATAAACATTTAGGCTTTGACCCTTAGGGGCAAAATGGTAATTTTGGACATTTTGGCCTTAATGAACATTTAGGCTTAATCATACCCTTAGGGGCAAAATGGTAATTTTGGACATTTTGGCCTTAATGAACATTTAGGCTTAATACCTAAGGTTACATAAAAATTTCAAAGTCATTTGACTTAAATTTGACAAATTATGAAAGTTTGGAGTAGAGTTACATAAAAATTTCAAAGTTATGGACAAAATGGTAATTTTGGACATTTTGGCCTTAATGAATATTTAGGCTCAGTCAAAATGGAAGGCAAAATGGTAATTTTGGACATTTTGGCCTTAATGAACATTTAGGCTTAATGAAAATAGGAAAGGTAATTTTGGATATTTTTAGCCTTAATGAATATTTAGGCTTAATCAAAATAGGAAATGGGTAATAATTTTGGACATTTTGGCCTTAATGAACATTTAGGCTTAATGAAAATAGGAAATGGGTAATTGGTCATTTGACTTAAATTTGACAAATTATGAAAGTTTAGACCCTTAGGGGCAAAATGGTATCTTTGGATACTTTGGCCTTAAAAAACATTTAGGCTTAATAAAAATGGGAAATGGGTAATTTCTGACATTAATTAACTCATTTGATGATTTGCAATAAAAAATGGCTTTAATTGGTAGAAACCCACTTCACTTTGCCAAATTATAAGATAAATGAATAATTCTCATAATTATCAAAATTTTGGAAACATTATTAGCATAAAATGACTTCTGAATTTATGGGTATAACTTTGGTAATCAATGATTTCATACCCTTGTTTGATAATCAAAATGATATTTAAATGATCTTGATAATAATCATTTAAAGTTTTAAATCTTTTCAAAATCAATACACACACTTAATACATTCATTTAGGTCTTAAGGACTTAGTGGTGAACTTAAGTTGAAATCCACTTGTTCACTGAATACATTCACTTAGGTCTTAAGGACTTAGTGGTGAACTTAAGTTGAAATCCATTTGTTAAAAAAAGGATTAAAAAAATCAACATAATCAAACTTCTTTTAAACACCACAAGTCCAATTAGGACTAAAAATTTGGTTGTATCCTTAAATACACTAATTTGCCCCCTTTAGGGTCTTCACCAACATAATCTTCAAATTAAAAGACAAATGACATTCACC
>JXCR01142054.1:15205-26958 GCA_002079205.1 Phalaenopsis hybrid cultivar
TAATTAAAAAAAGAATAAAAATATATTTAATTATATTTAAATGATATTTTAATATAAATAATAAGATTTAAATCTCACTGCTTCTCTTAACATCCTAAGGCTGCAAAACCAAAGTTGTCAAAATGGCTCTTTGTTTGCGAACAACTCATGTTCAGCTCACTAAGCAAACGAACCGAACACGAACAAATTTTTTTTGTTCAAAATATGAACAAGTCAAACACGAACAATAGTATTTTTTAACGAGCAGAACACAGGTTGAGCCCGACCTCGCTCGTTTACACCATAACCATGGCCACTGTCCACCATATTTTTTAAAAACATGTATTTCAAATGCACAATAATAATAATAATAAATCATTGGAATTGATTTGCACCAACCCAAAAAATTTACGCATTTCTAAAATGCATGTATTTGCTTTCTTTGTATTCAAAACTGCATTGAATTCTAAATTCCTCCAATCAAACAACCCTATAAAAATTTTAACTTTATTATAATTATTATAAGTTTTCAAAGTAGTTCATTTTTTTCTACTTTAGAAATGTATTTATTTTCATTAATAACATTTCACTCTCCCACCAAATCTTCTTGTCAACACACAAGCTATTTCTAAATTCTCCTAAACTTATACTGGTGATTAACATAAAATATTTGGAATAAAATTTGGTAGCTAGGAAGAAATCTACTTGTGATTTAATAATTGTACTTTTGTAATTAAATGTTCTTCTTATTTATTAAAGTATGTATTCATTATTATTAGATCGTAAGTTACTAAAAAATCACGTATAACCTCTCTCATTGCATTTTTATTTCACATTTCATAACCACCATGAATTCTCTCATAGTTTACCCTATTAGAATCTATGCCAATTTAAATCACCTCCAATAAATATTATTTCTTCAATAAATGTATGTTATAATAGTTCTTTTTAATTATCTTATAACCTAACTTAAAAGGCATAAATTTCGGAAAATTCACAATTTCTTATTAATAATTATTTTGATGAAAATGAACCTATTACTTACCCACTTAAACTTCAAAATTTTATCTGAACTTTTATATCTACAAATAACACAAACCCATTCTATTTTTAACTTTTCCAACAGAAAATAACTTAGAATCTTCCCCACTGTCCTTGATTTATTCTCCTTTCTATTTGATTTCATGTAAACAAATAATATTTATTCTCCTTATCATAATGTCCACTAATTCTCGTATCTTCCCATATATAGTTCCCAAAGTCCATTAGGCAAATCTAATTTTACATTTAGGTCAGGTTAAGCATTGGCTACTTTTCATAATAATCAAGCTAACTAGTGACAAATTACTTAAAAATAACATCCTATCTCAACCTCGCTTACTTTTTATTATAATTAAGTTATGATATGTCACTTAAAAGATGTCTATTTCTCATCGCAATACATCACTTCTAAAGAACACATCAGCACTAACAAAATTCAAAATTGACATCTGAAAAAAGTAAAAAATGTAGAAAATCTTGGGAATATAAGAGGCCTAAAATTAGCAAAATAAAAAATTAAGTATATCATATGCAAATTTTAGTGGGCATCTAATTGCCAATTCCGTTTAATTTTTTTCAAAGGACAAAATAATACACAGGCATGTTAGCCTTAAATACAATAAATCTACGTTATATGAATATAAAATATGAAAATAAGGAAATAAACCTTATTAATATCATGAAACATTGATTCAAGCAATCCACAACACAGTTGATTAAAAAGGCAAGCAAAAAATGAATTAGAATTCTTAGTCAAATCCCTACCATGAAAAATCTAGCCCATCTTACTTGGTCATACGATGTGTGCGATCATTTCAAACTTCTAGACACCCTATATGTCTCTCCAACTTCAACTTTTATATAACTCTCTTTTCCCAGAAATAATCACAGACCTTCAAGAAACGAGCCACCAGAAAAATTGATACTGCCAGCCAAAACAAGAAAGCATTCATATGCTTAATTATTTATGCATTTACCAAATAATTGTCATCATTAGTCATGTTCAATTGTTTCACAAAGCCCTCTTTAAGTATTAATTCACAAAAAAAATCATTTCTATTGAGTTCCTATTTAGAACTATCTGAGGCTTTAAATCTAATTTACTCGAATCATTGAGCAAAACATTTTGCACACTTTCTATCCATATTATTGCCAGTACATTTTTCTTCCTACGTCCATGGTAATCTGGTCCAATCTTCTTATTGTTGTATCCTCTACACTCCATTATATATGCCCAAATCACCAAAAGACTATTTTTCACAAAATCTTCAATTGAAGCTACTTTTAAAGTTTCTCTCATATGACCATTTTCCTATCAGTACTTTCTAGTTTTTCCATTGATCATCTCAACATTCTCATTTCTAACATACACAATATGACTATTATTGAATTTTCACCACTCATCACTAGGATTCATATAGCATAATTGGTCTAATCATAAGTTATAAAATTTACATTGAACTTTTCAAGAAATTCCCTCATCACATCATAATTCTGACACACAGTAACCATAAATTTAGAAGTTAAATTTTCATTTTAATTACTCATTATTATGTAAAATAGATCCATGATATTTAAAGCAATCACACCTATGTATCATTTGGCCTTTTGAAAAATTTGACATGTAATTATCCCAGTTAAAATATTCCTCTACTAATTTTAGATTCCTTGTGTTCCAAATATTTCATCCATGATCCTATAATTCGATTCACTTCAAAATGTCAAATTAATTATAACAATATCATTTGTAAATAGCATGCACAAAAGCACCTTATATCAGTATCATTTATAACTATCTCCATAACCAATACAAAATAGCATTGATCCTTGACTTAATCCAAGTGCAATTTAGAAACTTTTTTGTCACTCTAAAACTAGTTCTAGTGATGCTAAATCATATACTTACTTTCAATAATTTTAACATACTTGCATTTGTACTTAATGTACGCCAAATTAGTTCTCTCGTAATATGAATTTATGTCTTCTAAAGATTAACAAACACTATGATTCTTATTTTGCTCTTTACAATTTTCATTAATTGAAAGCCTTAGCACAAAAATCACCGTAATTATAGATCTTCTCAACATAAAGCCACATAAATTCTCCTATACCAACATGATTTTTTTTTCCCAAGCCAATATTCCATTACCTCCTCCTATAACTTCATTGCAGGAATCACAAATTACCATTTCTCAATTTGCTATAATCTTAAATACCTTTTTTGTCCTTAAATAATAGCATCAAAATATTTCTCAAATAAATTAGCATCATATTGACCTGTAGAATATTCCATTGAAAAGATTTAGTAACCAAAGTGGTCCAATATCTTCCAAAACACTCCAGATCTCAAAAAGAGTATTCATAATGGTAATAACTATATGGGCAAAAAAAAAAAAAAAAAGCTCTACAGAAATGCATTCTCTTCAAAATTAACATAGTTTTACTTTTTGATCAAAGCTTCTTCTACAATTCATGCAATAGCCAATACGAACAAATTTAGAAAATGAATTCATAACATAGAGTTGCGCCCAAATAGCTGGCATAAGGCTGCTGATGATAACGTTTGTTCATTATACTCGTCTAAAGAACTTTTAATATTGGAACTCTCATTTAATAATTTATCAAAACAATATTCTCATCTTTCTTTGATTTATTCACATTTACTTAAGATCATATTACAGATATTTTTAAATGAAATGATAACATTATCAAAATTTTATGCTTCCCATCTCCTTTATAGCAATTTTACATTGTTGGGGAACTAAAAATTCATATAAGAACCAGTACAAATTTGAACACAAAATATGCAATGGTGAGGAGGGTTTGAACTTAATAGGTGCTTGACTTGATCATATCAACTGAACTGGAGAGCAAATAAGTTTATAATAGTGTGGCCCCCAAACATGATGTGATTTGCTACATCAAATCTATAAATAAGCTATGGGGGCTCAAACAACCCTGAATCGACAAATCAGATAGTCCAAGAACAAGTTGGCCTAGTCAAACCAAGCTACCTTTCCAACTAGAAGATTAGGCAATAATGAAAAAGTTAATGACATCACCTCATGCAGTTGGGAGGAGGGCAGGTGGAGGTTGGTAGACAGAACTCTATTTTGCCTCATCAAGAAGCATATTATAGCCCTCCAATCGCGCCGACATGTACTCCTTATTATGCAAATCAATATTAAGGTATAAATTTCTCCAAGCCATTGCACCTTCAATGCTTAAATCACTCATCTTATAGAGTAAATCCAGATAAAAATGATGAGAGTATCACACATTTCTGTTGAAAATTTCAAGAGATGACACTTTCTCGACCAACTAATTTACTCATTAAGACTTTGATCCATCACCATTAATACACAGTGTTACTGCCAATGTTTTAGCATGCATAGTTTCTCTATCCAAGATATTGTCAGCTGCAAACACCACTAGCTAACCGTGGTACGATTGAGTTAATTTAAAGGCAGCCATAATTAAATTACAAATTACTAAAAAGGGATGTGATCTCCATTATCCATTGTAGATAATTATAAAGAATATTATATATGAGAGCAAAAATAGCCCACTAAAAATCGACCAAAAAAGCTTTCCCAATTTGTTTGGCAAGTTTTTTTTATGATTAAAAAAATTCTATGGCAACTTCTCACTACTAGCACCAGATAGAAAGACGTGCTATTAAATTGCTTCAAATTCCTTTAAATGCCTCGTGTTTTTTTTTTTTCCAACAAATCTCAGTAGAAAAATTGGCAATGGATGTGCTGCTTACTGTAGCCATATAAAAACAATATGATATTCCTTCAGTTCATGTTGATGCCAATTTTACTTGCTTCAAAAGAAGCATCGAGAATGCCATAAACGATGTCAGCAAACTGGGTCGATCAGGCTGGTATATCAGAAAGTAGAGATGCACCAAAAAACAAGTAGAAAATTACTGGTGGAAAAAGAAAGATATTAAAAAGAAATTTTGCTAGATGTTGTGCAAAAATAGAGCTAACACCTCAATTAACCCTCAATAGAAATGAGTGAAAGACGGGAATTCATAAAGCCAAACTCAAATGGTTTGAAAGAGGCTTATGAAGATAATCATGATTATAATCCATTGTGTAAGTTGCATCTATCATGAACAAACGTTTTCTTTAAATCACCTAATGCAGAAGATTGTACTATTTAATAACCAAATTGTGCATCAATCATCAATTGCTTCACTTTTCCATGAATCATAGAGGCAAGAAACAGTGACTAATTTCAGATAATTAATCTTCTTGAAGAGTACATTGCTTTGTAAAAGAAACAAAAAAGTAAGATTAAGGTCTACAATGATGGATGTGAAAAGATTATTCCAAAGTTATAAATAGCAATGTTTTGAAAACCTGACCAGACCGTCCGGTTCAACCAGTTCGACCATGAGCCGGTTTGTGCTCTGAGTAGAGCATCAAATTGAATCGCTTCAGCATCAAACCATTCCAGATCGCCTCAAACTGTTAATTTGGCCGGTGAACCGATTCCAATTTGCGAGAAACAGGCGAAGAAAACCTCAAGGGGACATTTGGTAGCATAGTTTTAAAAGGATCTAGCCAAGAATTTAACTCAAATCCAACCAAACACAAAAAAAATGAAAATGAAATCAAACTCTCTGTTAATCCAAATTTATCTCTGTTTTCTCTTCTCTATAGTCGTTCCGTTTGCAAATCCGGATTTGCCAGATTTATGTTATCGTTGCTTGCGACCTTCGCTCCGTTCACGAGCTCACCGGTAATCTGGATTTGAAAAATCCTACTAATGTAAATTTGATCATGCAGCCAAACACCCCCAAAGTGTGTTATCACTTAGATTTTCCCAACCAACAGAGTTTGTTATTGCTTCAATTTCCCAAACTGCGCAAGGCTTATTAAATTTTCCCATTATTCGTAAGCTTCACAACCCTCTCGGTAAATTCCTATTAGAACATCCCCTCCCGTCTTGATTATTCTTAATTTTAAGTTGTATAGCAAATCCCTAGTCGAATGCCTCAATTGGAGCTCTCTGAAGTCTTCCGAGTCTAAGATTGCAAATTGCAAGCTTTTTGTGCATTGAGATAATACAAAACCATAAAAAAAATTACACCGTACCATTTTTTGCTCTCCTTTATGTTCTTATGGCTATTTTGAAACTATTTAGTATTTTTTATTGAAATTTAATTGATGTTCTTACCAAGTTAAATTTATGCTCTTACATAACCAGGTAAAAACTTCCCTTATGTTTCAAAATAATGCAATAACTTGTAAAGTATTAAGCATTTTTTATTAAAATTTAATTGATTAAATTCTAATTTTCAATCTATTGTGTTTCTAGTAGAATGCTTAATGTGCAATTTAAAATATAAGTTGTGGGTTAACATTCGTTAGAAATAAAATTTTACAATTCATTGTATAAAGAAGATTTTTGTTAAATTTTCATTTTTTTTCTCTAGCTTATGTTTTACAGTTAATCAAATTTTTTAATTTTATAATTCTGATTTTTGTTACATTTTATTATATTTAAATATTTTTTATAATTATTACGTCATCCGGCTCAACCTTGAATATCTCTTCCTTCTAGTTTGACGTTCGGTCGGTTTTCACAATCCTGTTAAATAGTGCCCATGATTTAATCTTCTTACACACAACAAATTCATGGAGGTGGCATAATGATATTGCAGCTTCATATACATAAGTTCTTTGGTGCTTAACAGCATAACAAACATATGTTCAATATATAAACAATAAAACGAAATAAAATATGCATCAAAGTAAAGCATGAGAATTATCTCATAGGGGTGGGCGGTTTGAGTTTCTATTGTCTAAAATAAAATATAATGTAGAATAAAATGCTATAGAAATTCCAAAGGTTATATTGCAATCTATCGATTGAATTATTAAAGTGAAGATTCAAAACCAATTTATATACATCGATGGCCATTATAGCCTGTCTAAAATTGATGACAAAGATATTGCATAAGAACAAAGCAAATAAACAAGAAATACCTCACAGTCATAAGGAAAAAAAAGGTACGCAACCAACTTAGACGGTTATCTTGCCCATAATCACAAGAAAGAGTTGATATTAACATGCAATCAGTATCATCTATACTTCAGACGCACAAAAAAAAATATATATAATCAAGTTAAGGCAAAGGAGGAATTCAACAAACACATCAGATTACATCATCCGCCGGTGATGTGATGGGAACCAAAAAAGAAAGTTTATGAAAAAAAAGAGGAAACCAAGCAAACAAAGGTCAATCTATTTAAGAATATTCGATCGCTCCCCGAACAGATTTCAATCGTCCACCAAATCAGTACGTTTCAAAGGCAAAAAAAGAAAATATCGCAGAGATTTCCCACGGGCACTCGGCACCAGGTTGGCCTATGCAAAAACCCTAGAAAACTTTCATCGGAACCATTCACACGCAAAATCTATTACATAGATCATGAAATCGTAATAACAGAAATCAGGTCATAAAGTCAACCGTCCTAACATCTAATTTCGCAAAATGAATCGATGAAATTCCTTCACAAACCTGTCTGCGGTGGATTTGATGCCATNAAGTTGATATTAACATGCAATCAGTATCATCTATACTTCAGACGCACAACTAAAAAAATATATAATCAAGTTAAGGTAAAGGAAGAATTCAACAAACACATCAGATTACATCATCCGCCGGTGATGTGATGGGAACCAAAAAGAAAGTTTATGAAAAAAAAGAGGAACCAAGCAAACAAAGGTCAATCTATTTAAGAACATTCGATCGCTCCCCGAACAGATTTCAATCGTCCACCAAATCAGTACGTTTCAAAGGCAAAAAAAGAAAATATCGCAGAGATTTCCCACGGGCACTCGGCACCAGGTTGGCCTATGCAAAAACCCTAGAAAACTTTCATCGGCACCATTCACACGCAAAATCTATTACATAGATCATGAAATCGTAATAACATAAATCAGGTCATAAAGTCAAACGTTCTAACATCTAATTTCGCAAAATGAATCGATGAAATTCCTTCACAAACCTGTCTGCGGTGGATTTGATGCCATCGAGACAACAATAGGGTAAAGCTACATATAAAGCGTTCTCCCTTCCCCTCTCCCTCGCTCTTCTCGCTCTCTCTCCGCCTCTCTCTCTTACTGGGGAGAAGAACTCTGCTCCACCTCAGGTCCTCATCCTCCCCGAAATTATCGAAAANTTAACGCTACATATAAAGCGTTCTCCCTTCCCTCTCTCCCTCGCTCTTCTCGCTCTCCCTCTGTCTCTCTCACTGTCTTATTGGAGAGAAGAACTCTGCTCCACCTCAGGTCCTCATCCTCCCCGAAATTACCGAAAACTAATTAAAAATGAGGAACCCACGGGACACGCTGAGACACTGTCAGCCGGACCGGTCCGACACTCGGACCGTTCAACACGATCCAANTTATTTAAATATGGGGAACCCACGGGACACGCTTAGACACTGTCAGCCGGACCGGTCCGACACTCGGACCGTTCAACACGATCCAACCGCATAATTTGGGCCGAGCGATCTTACTGCGGGCCGGGTCAGGGGTAACTAGATAAGAGGTTTGGATTTGGATCCAATTTGATTTAAAGCCTGCTAAAACTCAATTCAAAATGTTTAATTTCTTACTTCTATAATTTTACGAATTTCTTTTCTATTTGAAAAATAGAATTTACACAATGATAAATATCAATAAAATTTTTGGAAACCTACCCCTGGTGCTATGAAGTTATGTATTTATATATTTGACCCCAAAATTTGGCGATTACATTTATAACATCATGGTGTTTTATATTTATGCATGAAAATGTGTATTTCACTTATAAAAACATAATGATTGTAATATATTTTTATAGATTTAAGTGATATGCATGTAAATACCTGACTAAGAAGGACACCCAACTTAGAGTGATCCTCCTATTCAACAGGACTACTTATCATAGCTCGACAGTCATCCACTCCAATTGGAGGGGCTCACCAATTAAGTTGAACTCGTATTATTGTCGGGGGGCACTCACTAAGGCAAAATAACATTGTAGTATACCCTACAACATCACTTTTAAATGCCTTGGTCGTAATTCTTTTAAATATTGGCAGTATACGTCCTTTCGTGGGTGCTTTTAAACACTGATTCTAAATAAGTGTTGCGAAAAATATTTTTTCGTGATAGCATCAAATTAGCCAAACATGCTTAATTTCGTTCATTTTAGTTTTTGTTTTAAACCAACTAATTATATTATACACCCCTAATACTAGTCATCGTGCTAAAGTCCGCCAAAATTATTAGTTAATCTAATAATTTTCAATGCTCATCCTGATTATTACAACAATTCAAAATCAATCATTTGGCCTCACATTGTCTCCTCTATAAATAAGACCTCCAAGACTCCAGCCACCCAAAACTTCAGCAATCTCCCCTCATAAATAATATTCCAATTCTTCCATCAAAATAATAATCAAAACTCACCCCTTTAAATAACCAAAAAATGAAACAATCACCAAGGAAGAAAACCTCTATATCTGCCTTCTTATCCCTCTCCCTCCCTCTCCTCTACCTCTCCCTCCTCAACACCTCCCCATCCAACCTCATCAAAGACACCACCTTTTGGTTCCTTCTCTCCAACTCAATCATTATCATCATTGCCGCCGACTCCGGCTTCTTCTCCGCCCCGACGATACCAACATCCACATTAATAACAACCACTTCATCCCGCACAATACAAGCTATAACATACCTCCTTATTTCGTCGAAGAGCAATCAACCAACAGCACAAAAATTCATGCGAACGTGAAAGAGAAGCATTTGAATTGTTCAGAGATTGATAGAGAAAGCGTAAAGAATGCGAGTTATCCTCCGGCGGAGAAACCAAAGACGCCGCCGAAGAGCTCTGACAACGAGGAGGAGAGCGAGTATTGGAAGATGAGCAATGAGGAGCTGAATAAAAGAGTGGAGGAGTTCATTAGAAGATTTAATAGGGAGTTATCCTCCAATTCCAATAGGTGAAGCGAACAAGAGAGGAATAAATCTTCTGTGTTTTGTTAACTGTTGCTTTGTTTTGCTTGCGATATGTACGTAGTTGTTTATACAATGAAGAGAAATAAATCTTTTTGTTTAATGTTAATGGGCAGGTTTGCCTTAACTTCGATCGGCTTAAGTGCTGTCAAGATATATGTTATATGTGTGTTATGCATGAATATGAAACTTAGGGACATTTACAATATTCATATCATACAAATTTTATGTTTTTATATATCTAACCCCTAAACTCTTATATTTTCATTTATGGCACTCAAAGTTTTAATATCACTTTTACTAACATTTTCATTTTCATGCATAGATTTAAAACACCAAAATATTGTAGATGTTAATATAAATGTTTAGATGTTGGATATGCAAATATATAAGAATTGTGTGATATTTATGTAAATCCTCGGTATAGTTATGATATTTAGTCAGGATTGGAGAGGTAGAATTAACATAGAAATTTTTTTAAAAAAATCTCTCAAAAACTAAGTTATTTAATTGAAACTTTTATTCTGATTTTGCCTGCTGAAAAGTGGACGGGTGCTTAAGCGCTCAAGGGGTCCGACACCTAGTGCCCATGTCGCGGTGACTAGGCGACCAATGGTTAGCGCCTGCGCTCCAACCTCTCGAGTTGGTAAAACATGGACTGACACCTAGGCACCCAAGGGTCCAGAGTCCAGACACCAGTGCCACTTTGCACCTTTAAGCTTTAAGTCTTCTCCTGATTTCATCGCTTCAATTTCATGTTGTACTTGCAAGTTAAACACAAAAAAGTTAAGTAAAAGAAAACACTAAAAAATCACTAAAATGCAAAAACACGTTTTTCTTTACCCTTTCTTGCTGTTGACAACATAACTGAACTGTTTATTGTAATATTTTTTTAATATAAGTTTCAGCCACCTGATTTTTTTTGCAAATTATATATTTTTAATTTGAGTCTGGCACAATATTGAAGGAGACGATTGTCTTTTTTTTTTTAGAATTTTGCTTAAAAAACCTAAAAATTTAGTTTATAAACTAAAATTATTGTTCAATAAAAATCTCAATCTTTAAAATAATTTTATTTTTAAAAAATCTCATTATAAGAAGTTAAAATCATAAAGCCATGCAAAACTTTATACCCCCAAAACATTGTAAAAAAAATATGCATATAAAAAAAATACAATTTTAATAATCTATTCAAACAAAATTAATGTCATACTAACTTGCTGAATCTAAATTTATTTGTGAATTGTACTCGAGGAGCAGAGCACAAGACAAGAGAGAGAAAGGGATAGAGAGAGAGAAATGCATAGTAATAAATAATAATATAGAGTAATTGGAGTCTTCTCGGACCTCTCTGCCCTACTTTACTCATAAAATGATTTTCTATTTATAGGGGAAATGATACGATATTTAAACTTTCAAGCAACATGAGTATTTCTTATATTTTATATATGTATTGTTGCTTTCTAGCTCTACTATCCAAGTTTATGATTGATGGCATCATTCTGAAACATTAATTCAAACATATTTCTCTTAGTTGGCATCCACGGTATAAGATCCCTTAAGTTGAGGATTTGAATCTTCTCTGGCACAGTTTGACTTTAAAGTTGTAGTACTCGAATTAGGGGTGGTTGGAGGCTCGTATAATAGCCTCCGATCATTCCTTTTCCTATATATATATATATATATATATATATATATATATATAT
>JXCR01142054.1:27394-43945 GCA_002079205.1 Phalaenopsis hybrid cultivar
AGATCTGCAAATTTCACTATCAATTAATAATTAGGGTTTAATGATGGATTAATTAATGAGTTTATGTGATATGACTAAGCACCGGTTAAATTATTAGTCACATCTTACTTGCTCGGAAAGGTAATCACCTTGGCTGATTATTTAGCAATGAATTAATAGAAAGAGCATTGTAAAAGATATGTTTAGCTTGAGGATGATAATGAAAAGGAGTTTTGTACAATCCATTTTTTATGTATTTACATATCTAACATTTAAATTTTATATTTTATAATTATACCATCTAAATCTTTCACGTCACATCAAGAATATCATCTTTTCATGTTTTAAAAAGTAAAATATATATTTTCATGCATATGAAAGTTCGTATGTATGTCAGAATTAGGTTTAGGAGTTAGATATGTAAATACATAAGAAATGAATGGTATAGATGCAAATTTTTAAATAGGAAACTGAATTTTATAACTATTTATTTATTTTTTTGCCTTATTTAAGATAAAAAATAGCACTAAATTTGCTAAAATTATAATTACATTTTTTAATTAAACATTATTAGATGTGAAAAGAAACTTTTATGCATCGTAAGGAAGGATTTAATGTCCAAATTATCTTCAAGGGCAGTTTTGTCAAAACCTAGCCTGAGAGTTTGAAATTATTAAGACGGAAACAAATAATCGACGAGAGTATGTAATTAAATCTATTATTAATATGTAATATTAAATTTATTGAACAAAAAAATCTTATAATAATGACTTCTAATACTATGAAACAAAATCATAAAGTTCTTAATACCTATTAATTATTAACTTGGTGTTACAAGCATAGTTGGTTGAAAAATTGCCTTCTAGACTTGAATGATGAGAGGGCTTTCTTGAAGCCTTCTTGTTCTCCTCGATGATCTTCTAATTAGGGTCTTTGTCCGTTGTTTTTGTTTGGATTCTCTATATCCAACTTCAATTGATGGCTTCGGTTGACGCATCCTTCAAGGATGTGGTCTCAAGTAAGCCCTATGGGTCAGGAGAGATTCGCTTCCTATTGGATTTTCAAGATCTAATTTCAGGGGCTGATTCAGGTGATTTGCTTCAAAAACCGTCTCGTAAAAATGGAAAACCTGCTCTTCTTTTTTCTGAAGAAGATACAAATGTCCTNACAACTAGAAGATTAGGCAATAATGAAAAAGTTAATGACATCACCTCATGCAGTTGGGAGGAGGGCAGGTGGAGGTTGGTAGACAGAACTCTATTTTGCCTCATCAAGAAGCATATTATAGCCCTCCAATCGCGCCGACATGTACTCCTTATTATGCAAATCAATATTAAGGTATAAATTTCTCCAAGCCATTGCACCTTCAATGCTTAAATCACTCATCTTATAGAGTAAATCCAGATAAAAATGATGAGAGTATCACACATTTCTGTTGAAAATTTCAAGAGATGACACTTTCTCGACCAACTAATTTACTCATTAAGACTTTGATCCATCACCATTAATACACAGTGTTACTGCCAATGTTTTAGCATGCATAGTTTCTCTATCCAAGATATTGTCAGCTGCAAACACCACTAGCTAACCGTGGTACGATTGAGTTAATTTAAAGGCAGCCATAATTAAATTACAAATTACTAAAAAGGGATGTGATCTCCATTATCCATTGTAGATAATTATAAAGAATATTATATATGAGAGCAAAAATAGCCCACTAAAAATCGACCAAAAAAGCTTTCCCAATTTGTTTGGCAAGTTTTTTTTTAGAATTAAAAAAATTCTATGGTAACTTCTCACTACTAGCACCAGATAGAATGACGTGCTATTAAATTGCTTCAAATTCCTTTAAATGCCTCGTGTTTTTTTTTTCCCACAACAAATCTCAGTAGAAAAATTGGCAATGGATGTGCTGCTTACTGTAGCCATATAAAAACAATAGGATATTCCTTCAGTTCATGTTGATGCCAATCTTACTTGCTTCAAAAGAAGCATCGAGAATGCCATAAACGATGTCAGCAAACTGGGTAGATCAGGCAGGTATATCAGAAAGCAGAGATGCACCAAAAAACAAGTAGAAAATTACTGGTGGAAAAAGAAAGATATTAAAAGAAAATTTGGTAGATGTTGTGCAAAAATAGAGCTAACACCACAATTAACCCTCAATAGAAATGAGGGAAAGACGGGAATTCATAAAGCCAAACTCAAATGGTTTGAAAGAGGCTTACGAAGATAATCATGATTATAATCCATTGTGTAAGTTGCATCTATCATGAACAAACTTTTTCTTGAAATCACCTAATGCAGAAGATTGTACTATTTAATAACCAAATTGTGCATCAATAATCAATTGCTTCACTTTTCCATGAATCATGGAGGCAAGAAACAGTGACTAATTTCAGATAATTAATCTTCTTGAAGAGTACATTGCTTTGTAAAAGAAACAAAAAAAGTAAGATTAAGGTCTACAATGATGGATGTGAAAAGATTATTCCAAAGTTATAAATAGCAATGTTTTGAAAACCTGACCAAACCGTCCGGTTCAACCAGTTCGACCATGAGCCAGTTTGTGTTCCGATTAGAGCATCGGATTGAATCGCTTTAGCATCAAACCATTCCAGATCGCCTCAAATTGTTAATTTGACCGATGAACCGATTCCAATTTGCGAGAAACGGGCGAAGAAAACCTCAAGGGGGCATTTGGTAGCACAATTTTAAAAGTATCTAGCCATGGATTTAACTCAAATCCAACCAAACACAAAAAAAATGAAAACGAAATCAAACTCTCTATTAATCCGAATTTATCTCTGTTTTCTCTTCTCTATAGTCGTTCCGTCTGCAAATCCGGATTTTCCAAATCCCACAAAGAGTCGGATTTGCCAAATTATGTTATTGTTGCTTGCGACCTTCGCTCCCATCGCGAGCTCGCCGGAAATCTGGATTTGAAAAATCCTATTAATGTAAATTTGATCATGCAGCCAAACACCCCCAAAGTGTGTTATCACTAAGATTTTCCCAACCAACAGAGTTTGTTATTGCTTTAATTTCCCAAACTGCACGAGGCATATTAACTTTTCCCATTATTCGTAAGCTTCACAACCCTCTCGGTAAATTCCTATTAGAACATCCCCTCCTGTCTTGATTATTCTTAATTTTAAGTTGTATAGCAAATCTCTAGTCGAATGCCTCAATTGGAGCTCTCTGAAGACTTCCGAGTCTGAGATTGCAAGCTTTTTGTGCATTGAGATAATACAAAACCAAAAAAAAAAAAAATTACACCTTACCATTTTTCACTCTCCTTTATGTTCTTATGGCTATTTTGAGACAATTTAGTATATTTTATTGAAATTTAATTGATGTTCTTACCAAGGTAAATTTATGCTCTTACAAAACCAGGTAAAAACTTCCTTATGTTTCAAAATATTGCAATAACTTGTAAAGTATTAAGCATTTTTTATTAAAATTTAATTGATTAAATTCTAATTTTCAATCTATTGTGTTTCTAGTAGACCGCTTAATGTGCAATTTAAAATATAAGTTGTGGATTAACATTCGTTAGAAATATAATTTTACAATTCATTGTATAAAGAAAATTTTTGTTAAACTTTCATTTTTTTTCTCTAGCTTCTGTTTTACAGTTAATCAAATTTTTAAATTTTATAATTCTGATTTTTGTTACATTTTATTATACTTAAATATTTTTTATGATTATTACATCATCCGGCTCAACCTTGCATATCTCTTCCTTCCAGTTCGACGTTCGGTCGGTTTTCACAATCCTGTTAAATAGTGTCCATGATTTAATCTTCTTACACACAACAAATTCATGGAGGTGGAATAATGATATTGCANACTGCAAAACCAAGGTTGTCAAAATGGCTCTTTGTTTGCGAACAACTCATGTTCAGCTCCCTAAGCAAACGAACCGAACACGAACAAATTTTTTTTGTTCAAAATATAAACAAGTCAAACACGAACAGTAGTATTTTTTAACGAGCAGAACACAGGTTGAGCCCGACCTCGCTTGTTTACACCATAACCATGGCCACTGTCCACCATATTTTTTAAAAACATGTATTTCAAATGCACCATAATAATAAAAAAAAATCATTGCAATTGATTTGCACCAACCCAAAAAATTTACTCATTTCTAAAATGCATGTATTTGCTTTCTTTGTATTCAAAACTGCCTTGAATTCTAAATTCCTCCAATCAAACCATAAAAGTTTTAACTTTATTATAATTATTATAAGTTTTCAAAGTAGTTCATTTTTTTCTACTTTAGAAATGTATTTATTTTCATTAATAACATTTCACTCTCCCACCAAATCTTCTTGTCAACACACAAGCTATTTCTAAATTCTCCTAAACTTATATTGGTGATTAACATAAAATACTTGGAATAAAATTTGGTAGCTAAGAAGAAACCTACTTGTGATTTAATAATTGTACTTTTGTAATTAAATATTCTTCTTATTTATTAAAGTATGTATTCATTATTATTAGATCGTAAGTTACTAAAAAATCAAGTATAACATCTCTCATTGCATTTTTATTTCACATTTCATAACCACCATGAATTCTCTCATAGTTTATCCTATTAGAATCTAAGCCAATTTAAATCACCTCCAATAAATATTATTTCTCCAATAAATGTATGTTATAATAGTTCTTTTTAATTATCTTATAACCTAACTTAAAAGGCATAAATTTCGGAAAAATTCACAATTTCTTATTAATAATTATTTTGATGAAAATGAACCTATTTCTTACCCACCTAAACTTCAAAATTTTATCTAAACTTTTATATCTACAAATAACACAAACCCATTCTATGTTTTAACTTTTCCAACAGACAATAACTTAGAATCTTCCCCACTATCCTTAATTTATTCTCCTTTCTATTTGATTTCATGTAAACAAATAATATTTATTCTCCTTATCATAGTGTCCACTAATTCTCTTATCTTCCCATTTATAGTTCCCAAAGTCCATTAGGCAAATCTAATTTTACATTTAGGTTAGGTTAAGCATTGGCTACTTTTCATAATAATCAAGCTTACTAGTGACACATTACTTAAAAATAACATCCTATCTCAACCTCGATTACTTTTTATTATAATTAAGTTATGATATGTCACTTAAAAGATGTCTATTTCTCATCGCAATGCATCACTTNCATTACTTAAAAATAACATCCTATCTCAACCTCGCTTACTTTTTATCATAATTAAGTTATGACATGTCACTTAAAAGATGTCTATTTCTCATCGCAATACATCACTTCTAAAGAACACATCAGCACTAATAAAATTCAAAATTGACATCTAAAAAAATAAAAAATGTAGAAAATGTTGGGAATATAAGAGGCCTAAAATTAGCAAAATAAAAAATTAAGTATATTTTCAAAAGACAAAATAATACACAGGCATGTTAGCCTTAAATACAATAAATCTACGTTAGATGAGTCTAAAATATGAAAATAAGGAAATAAACCTTATTAATATCATGAAACATTGATTCAAGCAATCCACAACACAGTTGATTAAAAAGGCAAGCAAAAAATGAATTAGAATTCTTAGTCAAATCCCTACTATGAAAAATCAAGCCCATCTTACTTGGTCATACGATGTGTGCAATCATTTCAAACTTCTAGACACCCTATATGGCTCTCCAACTTCAACTTTTATATAACTCTCTTTTCCCAGAAATAATCACAGACCTTCAAGAAACGAGCCACCAGAAAAATTGATACTGCTAGCCAAAACAAGAAAGCATTCATATGCTTAATTAATTATGCATTTACCAAATAATTGTCATCATTAGTCATGTTCAATTGTTTCACAAAGCCCTCTTAAGTATTAATTCACAAAACAAATCATTTCTATTGAGTTCCTATTTAGAACTATCTGAGGCTTTAAATCTAATTTACTCGAATCATTGAGCAAAACATTTTGCACAATTTCTATCCATATTATTACCAGTACATTTTTCTTCCTACTTCCATAGTAATCTGGTCCAATCTTCTTATTGTTGTATCCTCTACACTCCATTATATATGCCCAAATCACCAAAAGACTATTTTTCACAAAATCTTCAATTGAAGCTACTTCTAGAGTTCCTCTCATATGACCATTTTCCAATCAGTACTTTCTAGTTTTTCCATGGATCATCTCAACGTTCTCATTTCTAACATACACAATATGAATATTATTGAATTTTCACCACTCATCACTAGGATTCATATAGCATAGTTGGTCTAATCATAAGTTATAAAATTTACATTGAACTTTTCAAGAAATTCCCTCATCACATCATAATTCTGACACACAGTAACCATAAATTTAGAAGTTAAATTTTCATTTTAATTACTCATTATTATGTAAAATAGATCCATGATATTTAAAGCAATCACACCTATGTATCATTTGGCCTTTTGAAAAATTTGAAATGTAATTATCCCAGTTAAAATATTCCTCTACTAATTTTAGATTCCTTGTGTTCCAAATATTTCTTCCATGATCCTATAATTCCATTCACTTCAAAATGTCAAATTATTTATAACAATATCATTTGTAAAAAGCATGCACAAAAGCACCTTATATGAGTATCATTTATAAGTATCTCCATAACCAATACAAAATAGCATTGATCCTTGACTTAATCCAAGCGCAATTTAGAAACTTTTTTGTCACTCTAAAACTAGTTCTAGTGATGCTAAATCATATACTTACTTTCAATAANCAGTATCATTTATAACTATCTCCATAACCAATACAAAATAGCATTGATCCTTGACTTAATCCAAGTGCAATTTAGAAACTTTTTTGTCACTCTAAAACTAGTTCTAGTGATGCTAAATCATATACTTACTTTCAATAATTTCAACATACTTGCATTTTGTACTTAATGTACGCCAAATTAGTTCTCTCGTAATATGAATTTATGTCTTCTAAAGATTAACAAACACTATGATTCTTATTTTGCTCTTTACAATTTTCATTAATTGAAAGCCTTAGCACAAAAATCACCGTAATTATAGATCTTCTCAACATAAAGCCACATANCATGATGATTCTTATTTTCTCTTTATAATTTTCATTAATTGAAAGCCTTAGCACAAAAATCACCGTAATTATAGATCTTCTCAACATAAAGCCACATAAATTCTCCTATACCAACATGATTTTTTTTTCCTAAGCCAATATTCCATTACCTCCTCCTATAACTTCATTGCAGGAATCACAAATTACCATTTCTCAATTTGCTATAATCTTAAATACCTTTTTTGTCCTTAAATAATAGCATCAAAATATTTCTCAAATAAATTAGCATCATATTGACCTGTAGAATATTCCATTGAAAAGATTTAGTAACCAAAGTGGTCCAATATCTTCCAAAACACTCCAGATCTCAAAAAGAGTATTCATAATGGTAATAACTATATGGACAAAAAAAAATAAAGCTCTACAAAAATGCATTCTCTTCAAAATTAACATAGTTTTACTTTTTTATCAAAGTTTCTTCTACAATTCATGCAATAGCCAATACGAACAAATTTAGAAAATGAATTCATAACATAGAGTTGCGCCCNAGACAAAAAAAAAAAAAAAGCTCTACAGAAATGCATTCTCTTCAAAATTAACATAGTTTTACTTTTTGATCAAAGCTTCTTCTACAATTCATGCAATAGCCAATACGAACAAATTTAGAAAATGAATTCATAACATAGAGTTGCGCCCAAATAGCTGGCATAAGGCTGATGATGATAACGTTTGCTCATTATACTCTTCTAAAGAACTTTTAATATTGGAACTCTCATTTAATAATTTATCAAAATAATATTCTCATCTTTCTTTGATTTATTCACATTTACTTAAGATCATATTACATATATTTTTAAATGAAATGATAACATTATCAAAATTTTATGCTTCCCATCTCTTTCATTGTTGGGAAACTAAAAATTCATATAAGAACCAGTACAAATTTGAACACAAAATATGCAATGTTGAGGAGNGTGGCATACGGCTGATGATGATAACGTTTGTTCATTATACTCTTCTAAAGAACTTTTAATATTGGAACTCTCGTTTAATAATTTATCAAAATAATATTCTCATCTTTCTTTGATTTATTCACATTTACTTGAGATCATATTACCTTTATTTTTAAATGAAATGATAAAATTATCAAAATTTTATGCTTCCCATCTCTTTTATAGCAATTTTACATTGTTGGGAAACTAAAAATTCATATAAGAACCAGTACAAATTTGAACACAAAATATGCAATGTTGAGGAGNCTGATGATAACGTTTGTTCATTATACTCGTCTAAAGAACTTTTAATATTGGAACTCTCATTTAATAATTTATCAAAACAATATTCTCATCTTTCTTTGATTTATTCACATTTACTTAAGATCATATTACAGATATTTTTAAATGAAATGATAACATTATCAAAATTTTATGCTTCCCATCTCCTTTATAGCAATTTTACATTGTTGGGGAACTAAAAATTCATATAAGAACCAGTACAAATTTGAACACAAAATATGCAATGGTGAGGAGGGTTTGAACTTAATAGGTGCTTGACTTGATCATATCAACTGAACTGGAGAGCAAATAAGTTTTTAATAGTGTGGCCCCCAAACATGATGTGATTTGCTACATCAAATCTATAAATAAGCTATGGGGGCTCAAACAACCCTGAATCGACAAATCAGATAGTCCAAGAACAAGTTGGCCTAGTCAAACCAAGCTACCTTTCCCACTAGAAGATTAGGCAATAATGAAAAGGTTAATGACATCACCTCATGCAGTTGGGAGGAGGGCAGGTGGAGGTTGGTAGACAGATCTCTATTTTGCCTCATCAAGAAGCATATTATAGTCCTCCAATCGTGCTGACATGTACTCCTTACTATGCAAATCAATATTAAGGTATAGATTTCTCCAAGCCATTGCACCTTCAATGCTTAAATCACTCAACTTATAGAGTAAATCCAGATAAAAATGATGAGAGTATCACACATTTCCGTTGAGAATTTCAAGAGATGACACTTTCTCTACCAACTAATTTACTCATTAAGACTTTGATCCATCACCATTAATACACAGTGTTACTGCCAATGCTTTAGCATGCATAGTTTCTCTATCCAAGATATTGTCAATTGTCGCTGCAAACACCACTAGCTAACCGTGGTACGATTGAGTTAATTTAAAAGCAGCCATAATTAAATTACAAATTACTAAAAAGGGATGTGATCTCCATTATCCATTGTAGATAATTATAAAGAATATTATATATGAGAGCAAAAATAGCCCACTAAAAATCGACCAAAAAAGCTTTCCCAATTTGTTTGGCAAGTTTTTTTTTAGAATTAAAAAAATTCTATGGTAACTTCTCACTACTAGCACCAGATAGAATGACGTGCTATTAAATTGCTTCAAATTCCTTTAAATGCCTCGTGTTTTTTTTTCTCCACAACAAATCTCAGTAGAAAAATTGGCAATGGATGTGCTGCTTACTGTAGCCATATAAAAACAATAGGATATTCCTTCAGTTCATGTTGATGCCAATCTTACTTGCTTCAAAAGAAGCATCGAGAATGCCATAAACGATGTCAGCAAACTGGGTAGATCAGGCAGGTATATCAGATAGTAAGAGATGCACCAAAAAACAAGTAGAAAATTACTGGTGGAAAAAAAAAGATATCAAAAGAAGATTTGCTGGATGTTGTGCAAAAATAGAGCTAACACCTCAATTAACCCTCAATAGAAATGAGGGAAAGACGGGATTTCATAAAGCCAAACTCAAATGGTTTGAAAGAGGCTTATGAAGATAATCATGATTATAATCCATTGTGTAAGTTGCATCTATCATGAACAAACTTTTTCTTTAAATCACCTAATGCAGAAGATTGTACTATTTAATAACCAAATTGTGCATCAATAATCAATTGCTTCACTTTTNATGATTAAAAAAATTCTATGGCAACTTCTCACTACTAGCACCAGATAGAAAGACGTGCTATTAAATTGCTTCAAATTCCTTTAAATGCCTCGTGTTTTTTTTTTTTCCAACAAATCTCAGTAGAAAAATTGGCAATGGATGTGCTGCTTACTGTAGCCATATAAAAACAATAGGATATTCCTTCAGTTCATGTTGATGCCAATTTTACTTGCTTCAAAAGAAGCATCGAGAATGCCATAAACGATGTCAGCAAACTGGGTCGATCAGGCTGGTATATCAGAAAGTAGAGATGCACCAAAAAACAAGTAGAAAATTACTGGTGGAAAAAGAAAGATATTAAAAAGAAATTTTGCTAGATGTTGTGCAAAAATAGAGCTAACACCTCAATTAACCCTCAATAGAAATGAGTGAAAGACGGGAATTCATAAAGCCAAACTCAAATGGTTTGAAAGAG
Source organism: Phalaenopsis hybrid cultivar (assembly GCA_002079205.1). Lineage (NCBI taxonomy): Eukaryota > Viridiplantae > Streptophyta > Magnoliopsida > Asparagales > Orchidaceae > Phalaenopsis > Phalaenopsis hybrid cultivar. Next base: position 37,805 of record JXCR01142054.1, read on the forward strand.
GCTTATGAAGATAATCATGATTATAATCCATTGTGTAAGTTGCATCTATCATGAACAAACGTTTTCTTTAAATCACCTAATGCAGAAGATTGTACTATTTAATAACCAAATTGTGCATCAATCATCAATTGCTTCACTTTTCCATGAATCATAGAGGCAAGAAACAGTGACTAATTTCAGATAATTAATCTTCTTGAAGAGTACATTGCTTTGTAAAAGAAACAAAAAAGTAAGATTAAGGTCTACAATGATGGATGTGAAAAGATTATTCCAAAGTTATAAATAGCAATGTTTTGAAAACCTGACCAAACCGCCCAGTTCAACCAGTTCGATCATGAGCCGGTTTGTGTTCTGATTAGAGCATCAGATTGAATCGCTTGAGCATCAAACCATTCCAGATCGCCTCAAACTGTTAATTTGACCGGTGAACCAATTCCAACTTGCGAGAGACGGGCGAAGAAAACCTCAAGGGGGCATTTGGTAGCACAATTTTAAAAGTATCTAGCCATGGATTTAACTCGAATCCAACCAAACACAAAAAAAAAAAAACGAAATCAAACTCTATTAATCTGAATTTATCTCTGTCTTCTCTTCTCTATAGTCGTTCCGTCTGCAAATCCAGATTTTCCAAATCCCACAAAGAGTCGGATTTGCCAGATTATGTTATCGTTGCTTGCGACCTTCGCTCCCGTCACGAGCTCGCCGGAAATCTAGATTTGAAAAATCCTACTAATGTAAATTTGATCATGCAGCCAAACACCCCCAATGTGTGTTATCACTAAGATTTTCCCAACCAATAGAGTTTGTTATTGCTTCAATTTCCGAAACTGCACGAGGCTTATTAACTTTTCCCATTATTCGTAAGCTTCACAACCCTCTCAGTAAATTCCTATTAGAACATCCCCTCCTATCTTGATTATTCTTAATTTTAAGTTGTATAGCAAATCCTTAGTCGAATGCCTCAATTGGAGCTCTGTGAGGACTTCCGAGTATGAGATTGCAAGCTTTTTGTGCATTGAGATAATACAAAACCATAAAAAAAAAATTACACCTTACCATTTTTCGCTCTCCTTTATGTTCTTATGGCTATTTTGAGACTATTTAGCATATTTTATTGAAATTTAATTGATGTTCTTACCAAGTTAAATTTATGCTCTTACAAAACCAGGTAAAACCTTCCTTTATGTTTCAAAATAATGCCATAACTTGTAAAGTATCAAGCATTTTTTATTAAAATTTAATTGATTAAATTCTAATTTTCAATCTATTGTGTTTCTAGTAGTCTGCTTAATGTGCAATTTAAAATATAAGTTGTGGGTTAACATTCGTTAGAAATATAATTTTACAAATCATTGAATAAAGAAGATTTTTGTTAAAATTTCATTTTTTCTCTAGCTTCTGTTTTACAGTTACTCAAATTTTTAAATTTTATAATTCTGATTTTTGTTACATTTTATTATACTTAAATATTTTTTATGATTATTACATCATCCGGCTCAACCTTACATATCTCTTCCTTCTAGTTCGACGTTCGGTCGGTTTTCACAATTCTGTTAAATAGTGTCCATGATTTAATCTTCTTACACACAACAAATTCATGGAGGTGGAATAATGATATTGCANGACCGTCCGGTTCAACCAGTTCGACCATGAGCCGGTTTGTGCTCTGAGTAGAGCATCAAATTGAATCGCTTCAGCATCAAACCATTCCAGATCGCCTCAAACTGTTAATTTGGCCGGTGAACCGATTCCAATTTGCGAGAAACAGGCGAAGAAAACCTCAAGGGGACATTTGGTAGCATAGTTTTAAAAGGATCTAGCCAAGAATTTAACTCAAATCCAACCAAACACAAAAAAAATGAAAATGAAATCAAACTCTCTGTTAATCCAAATTTATCTCTGTTTTCTCTTCTCTATAGTCGTTCCGTTTGCAAATCCGGATTTGCCAGATTTATGTTATCGTTGCTTGCGACCTTCGCTCCGTTCACGAGCTCACCGGTAATCTGGATTTGAAAAATCCTACTAATGTAAATTTGATCATGCAGCCAAACACCCCCAAAGTGTGTTATCACTTAGATTTTCCCAACCAACAGAGTTTGTTATTGCTTCAATTTCCCAAACTGCGCAAGGCTTATTAAATTTTCCCATTATTCGTAAGCTTCACAACCCTCTCGGTAAATTCCTATTAGAACATCCCCTCCCGTCTTGATTATTCTTAATTTTAAGTTGTATAGCAAATCCCTAGTCGAATGCCTCAATTGGAGCTCTCTGAAGTCTTCCGAGTCTAAGATTGCAAATTGCAAGCTTTTTGTGCATTGAGATAATACAAAACCATAAAAAAAATTACACCGTACCATTTTTTGCTCTCCTTTATGTTCTTATGGCTATTTTGAAACTATTTAGTATTTTTTATTGAAATTTAATTGATGTTCTTACCAAGTTAAATTTATGCTCTTACATAACCAGGTAAAAACTTCCCTTATGTTTCAAAATAATGCAATAACTTGTAAAGTATTAAGCATTTTTTATTAAAATTTAATTGATTAAATTCTAATTTTCAATCTATTGTGTTTCTAGTAGAATGCTTAATGTGCAATTTAAAATATAAGTTGTGGGTTAACATTCGTTAGAAATAAAATTTTACAATTCATTGTATAAAGAAGATTTTTGTTAAATTTTCATTTTTTTTCTCTAGCTTATGTTTTACAGTTAATCAAATTTTTTAATTTTATAATTCTGATTTTTGTTACATTTTATTATATTTAAATATTTTTTATAATTATTACGTCATCCGGCTCAACCTTGAATATCTCTTCCTTCTAGTTTGACGTTCGGTCGGTTTTCACAATCCTGTTAAATAGTGCCCATGATTTAATCTTCTTACACACAACAAATTCATGGAGGTGGCATAATGATATTGCAGCTTCATATACATAAGTTCTTTGGTGCTTAACAGCATAACAAACATATGTTCAATATATAAACAATAAAACGAAATAAAATATGCATCAAAGTAAAGCATGAGAATTATCTCATAGGGGTGGGCGGTTTGAGTTTCTATTGTCTAAAATACATTATAATGTAGATTAAACTGCTATAGAAATTCCAAAGGTTATATTGCAATCTATCGATTGAATTATTAAAGTGAAGATTCAAAACCAATTTATAAACATCGATGACCGTTATAGCCTGTCTAAAATTGATGACAAAGATATTGCATAAGAATAAAGCAAAGAAACAAGAAATACCTCACAGTCATAAGGACAAAAAAAAGGTACGCAACCAACTTAGACGATTATCTTGCCCATAATCACAAGAAAGAGTTGATATTAACATGCAATCAGTATCATCTATACTTCAGACGCACAACTAAAAAAAAATATAATCAAGTTAAGGTAAAGGATGAATTCAACAAACACATCAGATTACATCATCCGCCGATGATGTGATGGGAACCAAAAAGAAAGTTTATGAAAAAAAAAGAAAACCAAGCAAACAAAGGTCAATCTATTTAAGAACATCCAATCGCTCCCCGAACAGATTTCAATCGTCAACCAAATCAGTACGTTTCATAGGCAAAAAAGAAAAAACCCAACAGATTTCCCACGGGAACTTGGCACAAGGTTGGCCTATGCAAAACCCTAGAAAACTTTCATCGGCACGATTCACAGGCATAGTCTATTACACAGATCATCAAATCGTAATAACAGAAATCAGGTCATAAAGTCAACCGTTCTAACATCTAATTTCGCAAAATGAATCGATGAAATTCCTTCACAAACCTGTCTGCGGTGGATTTGATGCCATCGAGACAACAATAGGGCAAAGCTACATATAAAGCGTTCTCCCTTCCCTCTCGCTCTCTCTCTCTCTCTCTCTCTGCCTCTCTCTCTTACTGGGGAGAAGAACTCTGCTCCACCTCAGGTCCTCATCCTCCCCGAAATTATCGAAAACTATTTAAATATGGGGAACCCACGGGACACGCTGAGACACTGTCAGCCGGACCGGTCCGACACTCGGACCGTTCAACACGATCCAACCGCATTACTTGGGCCGAGCGATCTTATTGCGGGCCGGGTCAGGGGTAACTAGATAAGAGGTTTAGATTTGGATCCAATTTGATTTTAGCCTGCTAAAACTCAATTCAAAATGTTTAATTTTTTACTTCTATGATTTTACGAATTTCTTTTCTATTAGAAAAATAGAATTTACACAATGATAAATGTCAATAAAATTTTTGGAAACCTACCCCTGGTGCTATGAAGTTANGATTTTACGAATTTCTTTTCTATTTGAAAAATAGAATTTACACAATGATAAATGTCAATAAAATTTTTGGAAACCTACCCCTGGTGCTATGAAGTTATGTATTTATATATATGACGCCCAAAATTTGGCGATTACATTTATAACATCCTGATGTTTTAAATTTATACGATGAAAATGTGTATTTCACTTATAAAAACATAATGATAGTAATATATTTTTTATGGATTTTAGTGATATGCATGTAAATACCGGAATAAGAAAGACACCCAACTCAGAGTGATCCTCCTATTCAACAGGACTACTTATCATAGCTCGACAGTCATCCANGCAATGAAAATGTGTATTTCACTTATAAAAACATATTTCACTTATAAAAACATAATGATAGTAATATATTTTTTATGAATTTTAGTGATATGCATGTAAATACCTGACTAAGAAAGACACCCAACTCAGAGTGATCCTCCTATTCAACAGGACTACTTATCATAGCTCGACAGTCATCCATTCGAATTGGAGGGGCTCACCAATTAAGTTGAACTCATATTATTGTCGGGGGGCACTCACTAAGGCGAAATAACATTGTCTTATACCCTACAACATCACTTTTAAATACCTTGGTCGTAATTCTTTTAAATATTGGCATCATACATCCTTTCGTGGGTGCTTTTAAACACTGATTCTAGATAAGTGTTACGAAAAATATTTTTTCGTGATAGCACCAAATTAGCCAAACATGCTCAATTTCATTCATTTTAATTTTTGTTTTAAACCAACTAATTATATTATACACCCCTAATACTAATCATCGTGCTAAAGTCCGCCAAAATTATTAGTTAATCTAATAATTTCAATGCTCATCCTGATTATTACAACAATTCAAAATCAATCATTTGGCCTCACATTGTCTCCTCTATAAATAAGACCTCCATGACTCCAGCCACCCAAAACTCGAGCAATCTCCCCTCATAAACAATATTCCAATTCTTCCATCAAAATAATAATCAAAACTCACCCCTTTAAATAACCAAAAAATGAAACAATCANAACTAGAAGATTAGGCAATAATGAAAAAGTTAATGACATCACGTCATGTAGTTGGGAGGAGGGCAGGTGGAGGTTGGCAGACAGACCTCTATTTTTCCTCATCAAGAGGCACATTATAGCCCTCCAATCGCACCGCTATGTACTCCTTATTATGCAAATCAATATTAAGGTATAAATTTCTCCAAGCCATTGCACCTTCAATGCTTAAATCACTCATCTTATAGAGTAAATCCAGATAAAAATGATGAGAGTATCACACATTTCCGTTGAAATTTTCAAGAGATGACACTTTCTCTACCAACTAATTTACTGATTAAGACTTTGATCCATCACCAGTGTTACTGCCAATGTTTTAGCATGCATAGTTTGTCTATCCAAGACATTGTCAATTGTAGCTGCAAACACCACTAGCTAACCATGGTACGATTGAGTTAATTTAAAGGCAGCCATAATTAAATTACAAATTACTAAAAAGGGATGTGATCTCCATTATCCATTGTAGATAATTATAAAGAATAAAATCGACCAAAAAAGCTTTCCCAATTTGTTTGGCAAGTTTTTTTTATGATTAAAAATATTCTATGGTAACTTCTCACTACTAGCACCAGATAGAATGACGTGCTATTAAATTGCTTCAAATTCCTTTAAATGCCTCGTGTTTTTTTTTCTCCACAACAAATCTCAGTAGAAAAATTGGCAATGGATGTGCTGCTTACTGTAGCCATATAAAAACAATATGAAATTCCTTCAGTTCATGTTGATGCCAATCTTACTTGCTTCAAAAGAAGCATCGAGAATGCCATAAACGATGTCAGCAAACTGGGT
>JXCR01142054.1:62267-77402 GCA_002079205.1 Phalaenopsis hybrid cultivar
AAAAATAAGTCGGTTTCAAAGGAGGTTCGTCAGTCAGAGAAACGACAACTATTATCTTAAAAGTTATTGTTGAGGCAAGTTTTCCTGTTGTGTGTTGTGTTTGTGGACACAAAGCACCAGCAAGCCAACTGAGAGGGGGCGCTTTTGCCCCCATTTGGGCGCTGAAGAATCCATGGTATGGGCGTTGTCTGTGAAGGGTGCGCTTTTGCGCCCATGTTTGGGCGCAAACAAAGAAGCTGGCTCTTTTGCGCCAGCCTTGGGTGCTCAAGCACCTAAATAACTGGGCGCGGCTTTGTTGCTTCCCAAGAGACGGGCACTTTTGCCTCGGGTCCGGGTGTTTTTTGCACCCGGTGCAGTTACCACGATTTTTTGGTTTTAAAAGCAGAAATTTGAATGGCGTAATGTGTGTGTTGGTGTAGGTTTTCCTTTGGTGTTCTTTAGCAAATTCCCGGTGAAAAGAAAAAAAGTTGGAGAGAAGAATTTATGGGATTTTGGCGTGTGCTTTTTGCGTCGGATCGAAGAAGAAATATTGTGGAGCATGTCCTATAAGTTTCCTTATGTTTAGAGAGGAAACTGATGTGAGTTCACTGTAAAGACTCTCTGAATTTTCATAGTGAATTTCTTAGTGGTGTGGCTCCGTGGTTTTTTCCCGTTCTCAAATTTTTCCATGCAAAATTCTCGTATACTTTTTCGGTTGCTTTGATTGTGTTTTATGTTCAATTTTTGTTTTGATTTTTTCAGATTGGATTGATCCTGTTATTCCATTGTGTGGTTTAATTTCTAATTGATCCCGAGCCACTGTAAAGTTGAGAGTTGTTTGGTATATTTCCTATCATTGTGAGCATAGAAGCAGTTATTGTTAGAAGCTTTAGCCCCTCAACAATCATTATAGAAGATTTCACTTATTTTAAACTTGCAATAGAAGTGAGAGTCTTCTTCTGAGAGGTGGATAAGAAGCAATTTTAAATCTTCAAGGTCTTCCTTAGTAGCTAAGTTAAACAAATTTCAGGAAGTAGAAATCAAACCTCCTTCTAGTGGCCCACAAGTAGGTTATCGATTTTGAAAGATCANAAATTAAGCTAGTGGCCCACAAGTAGGTTATCAATTTTGAAAGATCAATCAAGAAGATCTCCCCATTGGGTCTAAAACAACTTCTACACAGAAAAGGACATCCAAAGAGGTAATCAGTAGTGTAGATATCACAATAAAAAAGATAGTCTAGGAAGGATCTTTCCAATAAATACAACTGAGGTTTTCAAGGAGGGAATCCTTGATGAGAAGGTTACTGGCGATGGTAGTGAAAGGAATTATGCTCCATAGGTTGCAAAGTTTGGTGATAAAGAGAGCCCTAAGGATTTTGCTGAAAGAGTGGGTTCTGAGACAACAGATCCTATGACAAGATCTTCTATAAAAGCCAAAGATGAGGATCCTAGAGGATAAATTTGAAGAATTGCTTATAGAGATTGTCTTAATGAAGAAGAGAACAACTCTTCAAACCATGTTTGATTCACAACTAAAGATGGGCAAATTAAGATTGGAGTGTTGAAGCAATTGCCCTGTCATTCTTCCTGACAAGTTTAAAGGAAAATTAAGGCAAAATTGATAAGATGAATTAAAGGCTAATTGTAATGAAATTTTTTTGCAACTTCAATGGTGAATTAATTTTTTGTTGGTGTTGAGTTATATTATGCCAATTACTCTCAAGCGGCAAGAAATGTTACAAGATCGTACCAGACCAAATCCCAGTAGCTAATTAGGTTGTGTTGGTTTATAGTTGTATGGTGATTTCAACAATGCACTGTTTGTTTGAGTCGTCCTAGAAATTGATGTTTTGATTTACCCCGCATTGTGAGAAAAATTATGTTTTTCATTGTCTTTTATTTTTCCTTAAGAATTAGTGTGTGATAGAACTTCTTGCATGATGAAATAAGAGATTATTGTCAAGCATGCTTGTAATTTTGATTTAAGTTTAGATTTATTCCTTATATTGGCTTTGCTTGTGCCTTGAAATTTGTATGTATGAAGTCAGGCATTATTATGAAGTTGATAATCGCCATGATTTGGATTTTGCCACAGGTTAAACTTCACTTATTTAAATTCAGGTTTATAATAGAGTTTGTAAACAGCCAAGAAGTTGGTCCAAGTTCAACCTTCATTGGAAGTTAGTTCTCACTAACGTTAAGCAAGTCAAAGGCAGTTCGTTTATTGCATTTCTGGAGTTATCATATAATGATTGCAATAATATCATGAAGATAACTTGATTTGATATATATTATGCTGAAATTTATACGTCGAGTGACTTGAGGCAATTAAGATAGCCACAATTCAGTCCATAAATAACCCTTTATTTTACAATTTCTCTTCATTATGATCACAAGTCCTCTGATTCTTCTGTTCTTCCTGTGTTTTCTTGTGTAATTAATATTGGTGCTAAAGCTATACAGATGGAGAGTTTCTTAACACTCTTTCCAAAAAATCAATTCCACCTTAATTTTTAACCTCCATCATTCTCTGAAATTGTCAAAATCTTCAACTATTACGGAATCATCATGAGTCAAGTGACTCAAAATACTTTCATGAGTATCTTATCTTTCTGTCTCTGAGAATAAAAGGCAAAATAAAGCATCAATTAATTTTGTTAAGGAAATTTCCATTTCTTCAAATTACATTAAGATCATCGGGTTAGAAAATAAAATAAGGTTTAGATGAAAAAATTTTCATGGTTAACTCGAGCAAGGGGTAGCTGAGTAAGACTTTGCTACAAAGATTTTCAAGTGTAAGCTTCTTCCACCCCATCTCCTGATACTTGGACTACCAAAACTATACCACCAAGAAGATGATTAATGTAACAATAAACATCAATCATGAGAAACAAAATTTGTATTTTAAATTTGTAATTGAATTTTCTATTTAGCTTTATGTAATTCTTTTTAACTCAATATACCTTCTTTATATTGCCTGACTCAAAATTCCTCATGACATTTCATTCGATGTTGTTGTGGGTCTTGGATGGATGTGCCTCAGGAAGACTTTTTTGACAATGTTAAGAGGTTGAAAGAAAAAGCACCAAAATTATTTGGGTGCTTTTCCTGACCAAAAACTTCAAACCATATCTCGTAACCCTCCCTTATAACCTCCTCCAACGGAATCTATGCCTTAAGAACTCTCCAAGCCAAAACCCTAGAGGTAAAATTCTGAGCATAAAATTTCCCCATTCACTTATGGGTCTTCCACACATCCTTAGCCACCCACCAGAACAACAATCAAAAGCCTTGAATCCCCACCTCTAAGGCTAGGTTAACATTGATATTAGAGTCAAAACCTTGACTCTAGTAATTTCAACATAAGGATCTTTTAGAACTTCAACCTTTGACATATATGCAATTAGTAGATCAAGCATCCACTAAAGAATAATCATTTATCTTAGGCTTAACTAATTTCTTTTGTTTGTAAGAAAAAAAGTATTATATGTTTGGTGGCAAACCTATGATATTATGTATTATCTCTAATTAGTTGCCTTCACCAACAAGAAATCCTTTTTTTATATGTAAGAACCTATCCTCTTGCCCTGTATTGTGCAAGAAATCTTTTGTAAGAGATTAATCCACACACAAATCAACAACCCTTGAGTAGTGATTTGCATGTGGAACACTCCCTTATAAAGAATTTCACTCGATATAGGTAGAGTCAAGAAATGTAAGCTCTTACTTCAAAAGAGGCTAAGCTTGTAGGCGGAGGAAACTAGTCTTAGCCAAAACACAATAGGCCAAAGGATGGGAGTCAGCCAAGGGCTTTAGGTCAGACCAACCCTATGACTATCCCTTAGAATTTTACCTTTAGAGTTGTGAAAATAAGGGGGATTTAGAGTATGGATCCTCATGAAAGTTGTAAGGGAATGTTAAGGTATGTCATCTAATACTTTTGCTCCAACAAATTTTGGAATTTTTAGTAGAGGGCTAAACTTAGGTCAAAGTGTTCATTTCGAGCTGGTTTTGATCTAGAATTGGAATATTTGTTTGGAGCTTGGGCCTGATGGTGACTTTGAGAGCTAGAGAGATTTTGAGAGCCTAAAGGATGTGTGAAGATCTAGTTTAACAATATTGGTGATCTAAAGAGTTTAGAGGGTGGTGAAGAAGAATAGCTAAACTAAATTAAGAATGTCGTGGTTTGGGTCGACCACTTGCAAGGGCTTTAAGCTCTTGTTGTTTGAGATAAGAAAAACTTATCGAAAGAGACTACATATCTTGGCAGAGAGGAGTAAAAGAGTTTGATATAAAAATCAATAAAAGATAAGGGTGTTACCTAAATCTTCCATCAACAACATCTCAAAGTGATCGACCACCAAATACACAACCTATGGAGGTTGACCACCAAGCATATGACACTAGAAATTTTAATATCGACATTTTTTTCAATCATCAAAAGATGATTTTCATTCATGAAAGTAAAGAAAAGCATTAAATCAAGCCTTGAGAAAAAAAGCAATGTGCGGGGAGAAAATTCAAAACAAAAGCAAGAAAGGAGAGTGAAGCCGCACCAATTTTAACTCCAATCAAGTAGTGATCATCCACCTACCATCAAACAAAGCTAAGGCATATAAAATAGAGGAAAATTAGTAAAATAAAATTCTTCTGAAAAAGAAGATTAAAAATTATAATTTTGACTTATTAAATTTATTATTTGATTTTTAAAATTTTAATCATGTACACAATTCCAAACACTGTAAAATTTGAAGTTATTCAATTTTTCATGTAAGATGAATCTCTTTTAGCCCTTTTATGCAATGGATATGATGAGATTTTATGTGGGATTTGATTGGTTTTTTTCTATTTTGACCGAGGGGATAAAATGGAATTCAATGAAAGTAATTTGGAGCTAAAGATACTTTTGAAATGTGGAAATTTAAATTTAGCTAAGATCTGATAAAAACATTGGGGTTGTTATATTTTACTTATGACTCACATTTATTTTAATAGCTTATGACATTTATTTTGATAACTTAAGTTATTTATTTTTTTAACCCATAACTTATGTCATAAATTATAATAACTTATGATATTTATTTTTATAACTTAAGTTATTTATTTTCTTAACTCATAACTTATGAACTTATGACAACTTATGATATTTATTTTGATAACTTAAGTTATTTATTTTTTTAACTCGAAACTTATGTCATAACTTATAACAACTTATGATATTTATTTTGATAACTCAAATTATTAATTATCTTAACTCATAACTTATGATAACCTATGATATTAATTTTATAACTCATGTAATCCCTAAAATGAATAAGGGTTACTAACTTATGTCATTAATTTTAATAATAAAAAATAAATTAATTTATTAAATTATCATAAATCATATTGGTTTGTAACCCATTGATGGATGATGGTTAAATAGAGCATAATTTAGAGAATGAATCTTCTCTCTTCCTAACACATTCCGTACATTTCCCTTAATCAAAAAGTACATAAAGTTTCAAGGGATTAGAGAGAGAAACTTCATTTCTTCAAGATCAAATTTCTTCATTATGAATACATATATGTGTTACTTTATTATAGATACGTAAAAATCATGAATTTAAAAGATCTTGATTATTATATATTTTTTGAATTTGTGTCATAAAGTTCAAACATGAATTTCTAACATGTGGTATTAGAGACTTGATTACTAAATTTATGATTTTTCATATAATTTTATTTATGTTAATTATATTAAATTTTTGCTGTGAATTAGATCTTGAATTAGATCACTAATATTAAAGTAAATTGATGAGATTTAAATTATTATTTATTTCATGTCTATGTTATGTTTAATTTGTTAGTCACCAAAGTGACTAAAATAATAAGTTTAATAGACGTCAAATTAAATAAATTCAATTACTCACGAGAAAGTGATGTTTGTTATGAAATAATTTAATATTTCATTACGAAAATATTAAAATTCATTGATTATAAAATATTTCTAGATCGCCCAAAAGTTAATCATTTGTTTTATAATTTTTGAATATAATTGTAGTCAATTTATATACTTAGTTAAGATATGTTTATATATCCAAAGATAATAGGCATGTCTAACTTGAGTATAAACAATTACCAATTATATTAAATTTAAGTCAAATATCAATTATGTTTATTATTGTGTATTGTTATATCACTGAAAGGATATTTCAATACACTATTATTATTATTATTATTATTATTTTAATCTTATTTTATATGAATATCTATGTAAGTTTAATGTTCGATGCATTAATGTACGAGCATGTTTTCTTTATTTACAGTAACTACTCATGTTTATCTTCATTCGCAAGCTATATCTGTTCAAACTTTCAATGAGTTTAATTTCTCTTAATAGCGTGAGCAAGTCTAGTTTCACTTTGGTGTTCTGGATCTTGATTTAGCACTCACGACTGAGAAACTCCTGCTCTTACTGATTCTAGCAGTGCTGAGCAAATATCTTTCTATAAATCTTGAAAAAAATCGAACATATTAAACTTAATGTTTATGCGAATGAATGTAGCAAACAACATAAATTGTATATTTTCTAACGCTGAAAGTGCTAAGAAATTTATGAAATTTCCTGAGAATTGTTTTTAGTCTGACTCTGCTGATAAGTCTCTTGCTGTGACACTATTGAGTACATTAACCAACATGAAATTTGATGGTTCTCGTACTATGCATGAGCATGTCGTTGAAATGACGAAAATAGCAGCAAGACTTAAGACCCTGGGAATAAAAGTGAATGAAAATTTCTTTGTGCAATTTATCATTCTCTTTGTATCCTGAGTATGATCCATTTCACATGAACTACAACACTATGAAAAATAAGTGAAATGTGAATGAACTACAATGTGTACTCATTCAAGAGAAAACAAGACTTAAGAAATGAACAAATCACTCCATTAATCTCATGGGTCATCAAAAAATAGTTGTAAAGAAACCTGGAAAGAAAAATGAAAATGACAAGCAAGGACCACTAAAGATTAATGTGTTATCTGCCCCAATTCACAAAGAGCAATATAAAAGAATTAAGTGTCACTTTTGCAGAAAGTCAGGACACTATCAAAATGAGTGTTAAAAGAGCAAAGACTGGTTCGAAAAGAAAGATAAACCTTGTGTTTTTGTATGTTTCGAATCAAATTTGACAGAAGTTTCTTATAATACCTTGTAGATTGATTCTGGTTGTACTACTCATGTTTCTAATACGATGCAGAGATTTCTTACAGCCCAAATGAAAAGTTTATCTTCATGAGAAACCGAGTCAAAGCGTTAGTTAAAGCCATTGGAGCATATCGGTTGATTGTAGATACTGAATATCATTTAGACATTTTTCAAACACTTTATGTCTCTTCTGTTTCTCGTAATTTGATTTCGTTGTCTAAACTTGATTCTATTGGATACTACTTTAAATTTGAAAATGATTGTTTCAGTTTATTTAATCACAATCATCTCATAGGTTTTGGTATTCTTTATGATGACCTATATAAGCTTAAACTTGATAACATTTTTTCTGTGAGTTTGATGACTTTGCATCATAATATTGGTACTAAATGTGGTTTTATGAATGAAAATTCAATTTATTTGTGACATAAACGTTTGGGTCATATATCCAAAGAAAGAATTGAAAGATTAGTAAAGAATGAAATCCTTAATAAATTGGATTTTACTGATTTTGGCATTTGTGTGAGACTTTGATGACTTTGCATCATAATATTGATACTAAATGTGATTTTATGAATGAAAGTTCGGCTTATTTGTGACATAAACGTTTGGGTCATATATCCAAAGAAAAAATTGAAAGATCAGTAAAGAATGAAATCCTTAATGAATTGGATTTAACTGATCTTGGCATTTGTGTAAATTGTATTAAAGGAAAACACACAAATCACACACTTAAGAAAACATCCACAAGAAGCACACAGCTCATTGAAATTATACACACCGATATTTATGGATCTTTTCATGTTTCATCTTTTGGTGGAGAGGAATATTTTATCACATTTATTGATGATTTTTCACATTATGGGTATGTCTACTTATTGCATAAAAAATCTCAAGCTATAGATGTTTTAAAAGTGTATATAACTAAGGTTGAGAGACAATTAGACAGAAAAATGAAAAATATCAGGTCTGATAGAGGTAGTGAATATTATGAAATTTACAATGAATCTGGACAATGTCCAGGTCCATTTGCTAAATTTTTTCAAACTAATGTCATATGTGCTCAATACACTATGCCAGGAACACCACAACAAAATGGTATTGCAGAAAGACGAAATCATACTCTAATGGAAATGGTTAGAGTATGATGAGTAATTCTTCTTTACCCTCATCATTGAGAATGCATGCTTTAAAGACCGCTGCATATTTGTTAAACATGATTCCCAGTAAGGCAGTTCCAAAGACTCCTTTTAAACTGTGGACAGGAAGAAAATCTAGTTTAAGGCAAATGCGTATTTGGGTTGCCTGGCGGAAATAAGGTTATATAATCCACATGAAAAGAAACTGGACTCAAGAACAATCGGTGGTTTCATTGGTTATTCAAAAAAATCTAAAGGGTATAGATTTTATTGTCCTAATCACAGTACAAGAATTATTTAAGCAGGAAATGCGAAGTTCATTGAAAATGGTGAAGTTAGTGGGAGTTTGGAACCACATAAAGTGGAGATCCAAGAAATTAGGGTTCAAGTTCCTTTACCTAAAATTTATTCTAAAGTTGTTATTCTTACAGTTCTTGAATAGTTTGACAACTTACAAGAACAACAAATATATGACCAAATATCCCACAATGAAACTGTCACTAATGAACCTACATTAGATGAGCCACAAGAAATAATACCTAGAAAGTCTCAACGACAAAAACGGTCTGTTATTTCCAATGATTATGTGGTTTATCTACACGAATCTGAATTTGACTTAGGAGTAAATGAAGATCCAGTTTCATTTTCACAAGCCATAAAAAGTGTAAATTCTTCTAAATAATTAGATGCAATGAAAAATGAGTTGAAATCGATGGATCACAACAAAATCTGGGATATTGTTGAATTGTCTGAAGGTTGTAAAAGAGTCGGGTAGAAATGAGTCTTTAAGACTAAGCGCAACTCGAATGCCAATATTGAACGATATAAAACCAGATTTGTTGTCAAAAGTTTCACTCAAAAAGATGACATCAACTATAAAAAAACATTTTATCTGGTTTCTAAGAAAGATTAATTTAGAGTTATCATGACACTAATAGCTCATTATGATTTGGAGTTACACCAAATTGATGTGAAAGCTGTCTTTCTGAATGAGAATTTGGATGAAGAGGTCTACATGAGTCAACCTGAAAGATTTTTGGTTGAAGAAAATGAACACATAATGTGTAAACTTAAGAAATCAATATACGGACTAAAGCAAACTTCCCGATAATGATATCTTAAGTTCAATGATACAATCACGTCCTTTGGATTTAAAGAAAATACTGTTGATCGGTGTATATATCTAAAAGTCAGTGGGAGCAAAATCATATTTCTCATTTTGTATGTTGATGACATCTTGCTGGCTACTAATGATCTTGGCTTATTATATGAAACCCAGAATTTTCTCTTTAAGAACTTTGAAATGAAAAATATGAGTGAGATATCCTATATAATTGAAATTGAAATATTTAGTGATAGATCACAATGTTTGTTAGGGTTGTCTCAGAAAACATATATTGAAAGAGTTCTTAAGAGATTCAATATGGAATGGTGCTCAGCAAATGTTGCTCCAATTCAAAAAAGAGATAAATTCAGTCTTATGCAATGACCAAAGAATGATTTAGAACGTAAACAAATAGAAGAAATTATTTATGCATCTATTGTTGGAAGCTTAATGTATGTTCAGACTTGTATCAAACCAGACATTAACTTTGTTATCGGGATGCTAGACAGATATCAAAGTAATCCAGGAATAGATCATTGGAAAGCTGTAAGGAAAGTTCTGAGGAATCTACAAGAAATAAAGAATCACATGCTCACTTATAGAAGATCGAAAGATCTTGAAGTGATAGAATATTCAGATTCAGATTTTGCTGGATGTGTTGATACCAGAAAATCAACATTTGGTTATCTGTTTCTTTTATTGAAGGAGCAATCTCATTGAAAAGTGCAAAGCAGACTATCACAATTGCTTACACTATGGAAGTTGAATTTGTGGCTTGCTTTGAAGCTACAATTCAGAGTTTATGGCTGCGAAATTTTATTTCAGGACTCGAAATTGTCGACAGTATTGCCAAGCCGCTGAAAATTTATTGTGATAACTCCGCAGTAGTCTTCTTTTCCAAAAATGACAAGTATTCCAAAGATGCTAAATACATGAAATTAAAATACTTTGTCGTTAAGGAAGAAGTTCAGAAATATAGGGTGTTAATTGAGCATATTAGCATCAATCTCATGATTGCAGATCCTTTGACAAAAGAGTTGTCACCGAAGACATTTAATTTACATGTCGTGAAAATGGACATTACCAAAACCCTTTATTAGTTTTATGCTCTTTATAGTTTGACACTTTGGGTCCAATTTTTCTTGTTTCTGATATTTATAAATCTTGTTTTTATCGTTAATGTACACTTTATGTTGCATCAATATTCAACAAAATTTATCTTTTAATAGACATTATGGGACTATGATGTTAATTCTCATTATGCTAAGTATGTAATCGATATTGTGATACATGGAAAAGACTGTGTCGATAAATTGATGCACAACCACCATAATTCATATTAAGTTCATACTTGTTAAATAATTTATGATTGAACCAATATAAAGAATAATTTATCTTACATTTTGTGCAGTATGTTATACACTATTAAAATTAAGTGAGCTAAGTAGAATAATGTTATATTTTACTTATGACTCACATTTATTTTAATAACTTATGACATTTATTTTGATAACTTAAGTTATTTATTTTCTTAACCTATAACTTATGTCATAAATTATGACAACTTATGATATTTATTTTGATAACTTAAGTTATTTATTTTCTTAACTCATAACTTATGACAACTTATGATATTTATTTTGATAACTTAAGTTATGTATTTTCTTAACTCATAATTTATGTCATGACATATGCAACTTATGATATTTATTTTGACAACTTTAGTTATTATCTTAACTCATAACTTATGATAACTTATGATATTAATTTTACAGCTCATGTAATCTCTAAAATGAATAAGAGTTGTTAACTTATGTTATTGATTTTAATAATAATAAATCAATTAATTTATTAAATCATCATAAATCCTATTGGTTTGTAACTCCCTTGATAGATGGTGGTTAAATAAAGCATGATTTAAAGAATGAGTCATCTCTCTTCCCAACACACCCTATACATTTCCCTCCATAAGAAAGTACAGAAAGTTTCAAGAGAATAGCGAAAGAAACTTCATCTCTTCAAAATCAAATTTCTTCATCATGAATACAGGTATGTGTTACTTTATGATAGATATGTAAAAATCATGAATTTAAAAGATTTTGACTATTATATATTTTTTGAATTTGTGTCATAAAATTCAATCATGAATTTCTAACAGGGGTCTCAGATGATTTTAAGTGGTTAATTTTGTTCAAAGCTTAAAAGAGATTTATATGAGATTGGATGAGTGAAAATCTAAAGTTGTTTGCGTGGTTGTAAGGATATTTTGGTGTGGACAGTGAAAGGATGGTTGGTTAGATGAGTTTGAATTTAAGTGTCTTACGTGTTTTAATAATAACTTAATGTAGGAGCATAATAACTTAGAGAAAAGCTCCATACAACTCAAAGAAGAGGTTCGAACAAGAAATACAGAAAGAAAATGTACAAATAAAAAAAAAAACAATTTTTAAACCTCTTACCAAGGTCATCAAAGCAAAGATAAGAAGTTAAACCATTAAGTATTTCCTAAGAAAAAAGAAAAGTCATGTACAAGGAAATTTTATTTCACTTCAAAGCTATTTTTTATAGATTTACGAAATTAATGAGCATTATAAATTAGAATAAGATAAGAGAAATAAAAGAACAATCAAATTACAATGAATGCACTTTAGCCATTAATTTAACTTTATAACTCCATTTAATTTCATTAAATGAAATTTTTGGAAGATGTAACAACAATCTAAACGCCTCAAAAGGTAGTTGGTTATTTTTCTTTTGACTTGGACTTAGATGACTTGATAAGGTCTAGTGGAAATAATAATGTGACATTGCAAACCACACTCTCATAATGTTTCATAGCGGACCTCATTTGGATAAAAGTTCTAGCTCATATTATATTTTTTTATATTTGGCATTCTTACCTTGCAAATAACATTCTCCTTGAGTTCAAATGAAAATAGTATAAGCAAAAAATAAATACAATAAAATATAACAGAATCAATGCCTACTAAGAGTCATGGATTTGATGATTGTTCTAACTTGAACCTATCTTGCCTCACCCTTGACCATAATCTTACGATAGAGTCATCATAGTCCTTGCTCTCATCTTAAATCTTTAATCTATGGTAGTGGGGTCTTAATAATTTCTCACTTGATATTCTGCAATAGACCTTTCCATGATTTCTACTAAAAAGGTGTTGACGGATTGCACCTTGTGCTTTCTCAATTGGTGATGAAGAGGAGTCTCTGTGATACTATCCTTTACAAGATACAAATCATCATTAAAAGAAGCCAGTGCAGTAACTCTGGACTAGAATGATAATGTAAAAAAGGAGAGGAGGCTGAGCCACATGATTAAAGAGACTGTGCTTGAGGTCAATCTATAGTAATTGTTTGAAGATTTTATGGACCATCTTGCTCATGTAATCCTACATATGCTAAAGTTGGTCATAAGTGCAGTAACCAATGGAATTGTTGCTCCATAGCAATCCTTCCTCAAGGCACTCCATGGTCTAATCCTTAGACATTGATCCATGTATACTGCCCATCTTGTCAATAAAGTGACATCAAGACCCTGTCACAAATTTGTATCATGCCCGAGAAGAGAGCAAGAGAAAGAGAGATCTCGGTTTAAAGATTCTCTAGAATTTATTTAGGTTCATAGAGGCCTTGATTGACCCCTTAAAGCACTGGAAGAGAGAATAAAACCTATCTAAATGAAGGTAGAAAGAAGTTAAAGCTTTGATCAGACAAAATTTTGGCCAACAAATACAGAATGGTGTCCTAGTCCAAAAGAATTGAGTGTTACATATATGCCAATCTTCCAAAAAAAAAAGAAGAAATTTGTTTTGCCTTAATGAAAAAAGAAGTGATTTCATTTGTGGTTGAGGAATTGAATTCTATTTCTTGGAAGAGCCAAGCAGTACATTCATGTTCCAATAGCTTACTAATGTTCCCNAAGGCACTCCATGGTCTAATCCTTAGACATTGATCCATGTATACTGCCCATCTTGTCAATAAAGTGACATCAAGACCCTGTCACAAATTTGTATCATGCCCGAGNACATAGCAATCCTTCCTCAGGGCACTCCATGGTCTAATCCTTAGACATTTATCCATGTATACTGCCCATCTTGTCAATAAAGTGACATCAAGACCCTGTCACAAATTTGTATCATGCCCGAGAAGAGAGCAAGAGAAAGAGAGATCTCGGTTTAAAGATTCTCTAGAATTTATTTAGGTTCATAGAGGCCTTGATTGACCCCTTAAAGCACTGGAAGAGAGAATAAAACCCATCTAAATGAAGGTAGAAAGAAGTTAAAGCTTTGATCAGACAAAATTTTGGCCAACAAATACAGAATGGTGTCCTAGTCCAAAAGAATTGAGTGATACATATATGTCAATCTTCCAAAAAAAAAAAAGAAGAAATTTGTTTTGCCTTAATGAAAAAAAAGTGATTTCATTTGTGGCTGAGGAATTGAATTCTATTTCTTGGAAGAGCCAAGCAGTACATTCATGTTCCAATAGCTTACTAATGTTCCCCCACGGAAGGGAATTAAAAATAAAAAATGCATTTTTTTTTGCATTAATTACTTCATAGCCAAACGCTCAATATAAGTAAAATATATGCACATCACCCACTCCTTCAAACTTAAGGAGGAAGAGTGGGTTTGGGAGAGAGAGAGAGAGAGAGAGAGGAGAAGAGGGTGGGTGGGTTACCTGAAAGATCCGTACAACTCTTTCCTCTTCTTCTTGGGGTTCGTCTTTCTCTAGAGCTTTTGCGAAGTAGGACTGGGCGAGGAATTGGAGCAGAGAAGAGGTGAGAGAAGAAGCAAGGAAAAGAGCTGCTCTTCTAGTGGGAAGAGTAAAGTTGAAGCTTTTGATGGTTGGAGGAGAAGAAGAGGAGATGGAGCAAAGAACCGGTGACGTCTTTGGTCTTCCTGTTGCAGTGGCTTGAGGAGAAGCAAAGAATCGGAAAGAAGCGAGCATCGCTACTCCCTTCAGACTCCACTTTGGTTGCAGCTGAACTCGGTTTTCTCCGCTATTTGCCCTGCCGCGTTTGAGCAGAGTACAGATATTGTTATTAATTTAATATTATTATATTATTTTATTATTTTTAAAAATTTAAACGTTAAAATCTTAATCGTAACTAAGTTAAAATTAAGGGGTATATATATATATATATATATATATATATATATATATATATATATATATATATATATATATATATATNCCTTTGGTCTTCCTGTTGCAGTGGCTTGAGGAGAAGCAGAGAATCGGAAAGAAGCGAGCATCGCTACTCCCTTCAGACTCCGCTTTGGTTGCAGCTGAACCCGATTTTCTCCGCTATTTGGCCTGCTGCGTTTGAGCAGGGTCCAGATATTGTTATTAATTTAATATTATTATACTATTTTTTTATTTTTAAAAATTTAAACGTTAAANTTTTTGATGGTGGGAGGAGAAGAAGAGGCGATGGAGCAAAGAACCGGTGACGTCTTTGGTATTCCCGTTGCAGTGGCTTGAGGAGAGGCAGAGAATCGGAAAGAAGCGAGCATCGCTACTCCTTTACTCCGCTTTGGTTGCAGCTGAACCCGGTTTTCTCCGCTATTTGCTCTGCCGCGTTTGAGCAGAGTACAGATATTGTTATTAATTTAATATTACTATATTATTTTTTTATTTTTAAAAATTTAAACGTTAAAATCTTAATCGTAACTAAGTTAAGGGGTATATATATATATAT
>JXCR01142054.1:78073-115051 GCA_002079205.1 Phalaenopsis hybrid cultivar
TACAAATAACATGTAGTGAGGTCAAATATATTCGAGTGCAAGTAAATCACATGTAAATTAAAAGTTATAAAGATTTTTCAAGAGAAATAAAAATTACAACTTTGTTGTTTGGGTAAACTTAAAGAATTATCATTTAGGAAAAATTAGAAGAATTATCTTTTATCAAATTTTCAGAAACCTGAAAGAATTATAGAAATCCAAAATTAGTTTCATTACTAAATGGTTTCTCATACTATGGTATACTTCGGAGGTTTTGAAGTCGGTGGGGTTAGTGATTGACATTCCTCAACCTTTCACATTTCTTATGGTTTAGTTCTAGAAATTTCTTTCTTTAATTTCACAATTTTACACTTTTGAAAGACTGAAATTGTGTTTTGCAAGTTTCAGGAGGATTAGCACCCAAATTGAAGCAAAACATAAAACTTTGGAATAAGTCAGCCTTGCGTAACCACACTAAGTTCTGGCATGGCCACACCGTGTGTGCAACGTATTCATATTGGTTTACGTGCGTGGTCATGTCGTGACTAGAAGATTGTGCGGCATCCCTTACTCTTATCGCAACCAAAAAATTTTTTTGGGTGTGGCCATGTCCTCTCGGTTGATGGCTCGTGTGCTTGATGTTTAGGAGTAGCCACATCTATAGGCAGCATGACCACGCGTCTAACCTGAGAGATTAGATTAATTATGCCACAAAGCGGATGTGATCACACTGTCGTATCTACTTCAATTGGAAGGTTTTTATGAGCGGGATTCCAATGGTTTCAGAAAGATTCCAAACTCGGGCTTTAAAAATGAAATTAAGGAAGAATTAAAGGGAGCATTTCGCAGAGAAAATTAGAGTGGATGCTAGGATTTGAGAGAGTGTTTTTTTTCTTCTCCTGTTTTTGTCATTTTACTTTAAGAGGTGTTTGAGAAAATTATTTTTGTTGCCCTTGTAATGGGAGATTGAAAAAGCCTTTAAGTCTATTTTTTATTTTTTATAAAGACGTTTCCTACTGGTTTTGTTTCCCATGAGATTTCAATTGCTTTTCTCTCAAAACTTGAGCAACTAAATTATTTTTCGTGCCTTTGTGATTTGTGGATGGTTTTTCTAGCTTGATTTTTGTTGTCTATTTCTTATAATATGTTTTCTGTGATCTTGATTTTAACATTATTAGTTAACCTTCTAGCCTTCATTTATTCCTAACCTAGCCAATTAGGGTGTTAAAATTAATCATGGTTTACGACTTCGACAGAAGTGTAGTGAAAAAAATTAGGTTAATTAAAAGATCTTATAATGATAAGAATATTTTATTACAGCTATTGCAACCAATGAAGGGGATCTAACAAATATTGGGGAAGCCATAAAAGTAAACACAACATATCTTTGTGGAATTTCAATTCTTTTTATGGCCTAGGTATAGGCTTAAGAAGAAAATATCATCCATGGTTCCACGTAGGAGAAATTGTATGAAAATGTAAAGCCAGATGCCACACCTGAATTACAAAAGCATGATCCTTAACAATCTTGAAGAAACATACTCAGTCATGAGACACATTGACCCTGAAATTAATCGAACCTTTAGGTGATGTAAGAGAGCACTTATTGAACTCAAACCACCTTTAGAAATGGATCACCATCTGTACCCAGTCATGATACACCTTAGGGATCTTGCTAACTGAACTGAGACCTACTATGGTTCAGTAGAACCAGTTTGGGGGGCACTGAAGACCCTGATCTACACTTAGCAAACTTCCTAGAATTATGTGTCACATTCAAGTAGAGCAGTGTCTCCAGTGATGCCATTAAACTAAGGCTTTTCTCATTCTTCCTTTGGAAGAGAGCTAAAGTGTGTTTGAACTCTTTAGCCCTAGGATCCATCACTACTTGGAATGACTTAGCTCAGAAATTCCTAACTAAGTATTACCTCCTTCTAAAACTATCAAACATAGGAATGACATCATATCTTTCACATGAATTGAGGGAGAGGCATCCTGTGAGACCTGAGAGAGATTTAAAGAGTTGCTTAGAAAGTGTTCCCATCTTACCTTACCCAATTGATTTATCGCCAGAGCTTCTATAATGGGCTTGTAGGTTTCCTTAGGCCCTTTATAAATGCTATTGTGAGAGGTTCATTCATGTCCAAATTCATTTGAGGAGGCCTATGAATTGATTGAAGAGATGACTACCAGTAGTTTTCAATGGTCTACTGAGAGGCTGCAACCCAAAAAAGTAGCTAGTGTGCATGAATGACGTCATGTCTATCCTAGCAACTGAAATAGCTGGCGAATCTAAGAAATTAGATAATTTCACCATGAATGTGGTACAATAGTCGCCCTAGGTTGAATGACGCCCTAGGAGATTTTATAGCCTCTGCCTTAGGAGCCTTTAAAGCTATATGAATCCAGAACCATTCCAAATACCCTTACTCGAATACCTACAATCCTGGATGGAAGCAACACCCAAAACTTCAATACAACAACAATAACCAAACCAATCAAGGGGGAGAAACACATAACCAAGTTGTCCAAGGACTAAAACCAAACCAACCTCCTAGAATTAACCAACATCAAAACCAAAAGCTAGCTACTTCGGATGAGTTAGTGAGGCAATTACATTTGATAACACAAAGTCATGAGCTAGCAATTAGGAACATTGAGGGACAATTTGGGGCAATTAGTGACTTGTTTCAACCATAAGAACCCAGGAGCTCTTCCTAGTAACACTGAAGTCAACCCTAAGGAGAAAGGAAAGGTGCAGGTGCAGGTGTAGGTGCATGCATTAAAGTTAAGAAGTGGTAGGGAGTCAGATGAAACTCCAAGAGATGTTGACACTTTAGGGTGACCTGGTTTGAGACATGAGGGAGTGCGCACCACTCAGAATATGATGATTTGAAAGCTCAATGATTAGCATCGACTATCAGCCTAAGATGTTGGCCGACATCAAAGATAATATGAGTACATTCATGATCGGTTGGGAGCTTTCTAGGGACATCAGGGACCTATACCATTGTCACCATCATTTACGATTAACAGTCCTTTGTGAGATTCTGTGGATGAGAGTGAGCTCGATGAGTAGAGGGATTAATGTTTGGATGACTTTTTGGATGAATTGTGTTTTCAATAGTTTTCTTTACATATCTGATGTACTTATGTAAATTGCAGACATTGTGGAAGTCTTATGTTGTGATGATTATGATGTGGATGAATTGAGATGATATTTTGACTAATTTTTCATATCATATTCTCTACTTTTTTTTCTTGTTAACACATTTGTGTCCTACCAGTTGCACTTTTACCTGCAATTTTACTACCTTCAACACTTTGATAACATGTTCCCAGACTCCTGCTTGTTATGGCTTGTTGTGTGATTCAACGTCTGTAATTTTTTTATATCCTAATGTTATGCTACTCACATGTTAAACAATAGAATGTGAAATAAGTTTGAGGGAGGAGACCTTACATTTTTAGCTGCCTATATGTATTTCTTTTACATGCTGAGATTTATATTTGCTGCCTANGTTTGCCATAGTTGGCCATCGGAGTTCGCCGGAGTATGGGAGAGTGAGGGGAGTAATGCAGAGAGTTTGCCTGAGAGCAGGAGCACGAGAAAAGCTTCAATTTGAGAGAGAGAGTGGATGGTGAGGGGAATTTGAATTCCTTAAACCTCTAATGGCCTCTGTGGTATGAAGGTCAATCTTTCTTTCTTTAATCATAGAAACATAAAGATGTTATTCCATCTTCACATAAATATGGCCTCAACTTCTTATCTCACTCATCCAACATATCCTTAAGTGACTATGAATGATTTTATAATAAAAGGAAAGTATGGAACTTTTCTCTTTTCAAGTTATTTGAGTTGGTTGATATGCAAACTAGCTTATAATCCATAGTCGGTTAATGAAAACATTCAACACATGTAGGAATAATGGTGAGCTCTAACTTCTCATTCCTAAACAAAAATTACNCAGGTTATTTCTGGGTTATTTTCAATAATATCAAAATAATCCAGAAATAACTCGTGGTCTATATTGTTGGGGTACTTCTGGGTTATTTCGGTATTATTAAAAATAACTCAGAAATAACCTGAAAATAACTTAGAAATAACTTGATCCGCACGTAGAGCTACGTCAGGACTCCGCACAGAAAAAATTTTTCAAATGCAAGGGAAAGAGCTGATTTCATGCAAGCCCAAAGCTCCACCAGGTACCTGAGCAAAAAAAACAGAAGGGACAAAGGAGTCTAAATTGCTCTAAAGTTCAACACCACACACCAATTTGCCATAGTTGGCCATTGGAGTTCACCGGAGTATGGGAGAGTGATGGGAGTAGTGCAGAGAGTTTGCCTGAGAGCAGGAGCACGAGAAAAGCTTCAATTTGAGAGAGAGAGAGTGGATGGTGAGGGGAATTTGAATTCCCCAAACCTCCAATGGCCTCAGTGGTATGAAGGTCAATCTTTCTTTCTTTAATCATAGTAATATAAAGATGTTATTCCATCTTCATATAAATATGGCCTCAACTTCTTATCTCACTTATCCAACATATCCTTAAGTGACTATGAATGATTTTATAATAAAAGGAAACTATGGAACTTTTCTCTTTTCTAGTTATTTNAGTGGATGGTGAGGGGAATTTGAATTCCCCAAACCTCTAATGGCCTCAGTGGTATGAAGGTCAATCTTTCTTTCTTTAATCATAGTAACATAAAGATGTTATTCCATCTTCAAATAAATATGGCCTCAACTTCTTATCTCACTTATCCAATATATCCTTAAGTGACTATGAATGATTTTATAATAAAAGGAAACTATGGAACTTTTCTCTTTTCTAGTTATTTTAGTTGGTTGATATGCAAACTAGCTTATAATCCATAGTTGGTTAATGAAAACATTCAACACATGTAGGAATAATGGTGAGCTCTAACTTCTCATTCCTAAACAAAAATTACAAATATTAGAAAAACATGAGCACTTTAAGGGAATACAGTGTATCGAATGAAGAAATACAACTTGCCAACATTACAAATAACATGTAGTGAGGTCAAATATATTCGAGTGCAAGTAAATCACATAAATTAAAAGTTATAAAGATTTTTCAAGAGATAAAAATTACAACTTTGTTGTTATGGGTAAACTTAAAGAATTATCATTCAGGAAAAATTAGAAGAATTATCTTTTATCAAATTTTCAGAAACCTGAAAGAATTATAGAAATCCAAAATTAGTTTCATTACTAAATGGTTTCTCATACTGTGGCCTACTTCGGAGGTTTTGAAGTCGGTGGGGTTAGTGATTGACATTCCTCAATCTTTCACATTTCTTATAGTTTTGTTCTAGTAATTTCTTTCTTTAATTTCACAATTTTACACTTTTGAAAGACTGGAATTATGTTTTGCAAGTTTCAGGAGGATTAGCACCCAAATTGAAGCAAAACATAAAACTTTGGAATAAGTCAGCCTGGCCTAACCACACTAAGTTCTGGCACAGCCACGCCGTGTGTGCAACATATTCATATTGGTTTACGTGTGTGGTCACACCGTGACTAGAAGATTGTGCGGCATCCCTTACTCTTGTCGCAACCACACAATTGTTTTGGGTGTGGCCATGTCCTCTCAGTTGATGGCTCGTGTGCTTGTTGTTTAGAAGTAGCCACATCTATAGGCAGCATGACCACGCGTCCAACCTGAGAGATTAGATTAATTACGCCACAAAGCGGACGTGATCACACCGTTGTATCTGCTTCAATTTGAAGGTTTTTATGAGCGGGATTCCAATGGTTTCAGAAAGATTCCAAACTCGGGCTTTAAAAATGAAATTAAGGAAGAATTAAAGGGAGCATTTCGCAAAGAAAATTAGAGTAGATGCTAGGATTTGAGAGAGTGCTTTTTATCTTCTCCTGTTTTTGTCTTTTTCCTTTAAGAGGTATTTGAGAGAATTATTTATGTTGCCCTTGTAATGGGAGATTGAAAAAACCTTTTTAGTCTATTTTATTTTTATAAGACATTTCCTACAGGTTTTATTTTTATTTTTATAGAGACGTTTCCTACTGGTTTTGTTTCCCATGAGATTTCATGTGCGTTTCTCTCAAAACTTGAGCAACTAAATTAGTTTCCATGCCTTTGTGATTTGTGGATGGTTTTTCTAGCTTGATTTTTGTTGTCTATTTCTTATAATATGTTTTCTGTGATTTTGATTTTAACATTATTAGTTAACCTTCTAGCCTTAATTTATTCCTAACCTAGCCAATTAGGGAGTTAAAATTAATCATGGTTTACGACTTCGATAGAAGTGTAGTGAAAAAATTAGGTTAATTAAAAGATCTTATAATGATAGGAATATTTTATTACAGCTATTGCAACCAATGAAGGGGATCTAACAAATATTGGGGAAGCCATAAAAGTAAACACAACATATCTTTGTGGAATTTCAATTCTTTTTCTGGCCTAGGTATAGGCTCAAGAAGAAAATATCATCGATGGTTCCACGTAGAATAAATTGTATGAAAACGTAAAGTCAGATGCCACACTTGAATTACAGAAGCACGATCCTTAACAATCTTGAAGAAACATACTCAGTCATGAGACACCTTGACCCTGAAATTAATCGAACCTTTAGGCGATGTAAGAGAGCACTTATTGAACTCGAAACACCTTTAGAAATAGCTCACCATCTGTACCCAGTCATGAGACACCTTAGGGGTCTTGCCAACTGAACTGAGACCTACTATTATCCAAATGGTTCAGTAGAACCAGTTTGAGGTGCACTGAAGACCCTGATATGCACTTAGCAAACTTCCTAGAATTATGTTTCACATTCAAGTAGAACAGTGTCTATAGTGATGCCATTAGACTAAGGCTTTTCTCATTCTTCCTATGGGAGAGAGCTAAAGTGTGTTTGAACTCTTTAGCCCCACGATCCATCACTACTTGGAATGACTTAGCTCAGAAATTCATAACTAAGTATTACCTCCTTCTAAGACTATCAAACATAGGAATGACATCATATCTTTCACATGAATTGAAAGAGAGACATCCTGTGAGACCTGGGAGAGATTTAAAGAGTTGCTTAGAAAGTGTTCCCATCATACCTTACCCAATTGATTTATCGCCAAACCTTCTATAATGAGCTTGTAGGTTTCCTTAGGCCCTTTATAAATGCTATTGCGAGAGGTTCATTGATGTCCAAACCATTTGAGGAGGCCTATGAATTGATTGAAGAGATGACTACCAGTAGTTTTCAATGGTATACTGAGAGGCTGCAACCCAAAAAGGTAGCTAGTGTGCATGAATGACGTCATGTCTATCCTAGCAACTGAAGTAGCTGACAAATCTAAGAAATTAGATAATTTCACCATGAACGTGGTACAATAGTAGCCCCAGGTTGAGGATTTTAGTGATGACGCCCTAGGAGATTTTATAGCCTCTGCCTTAGAAGCCTTTAAAGCTATATGAATCCAGAACCATTCCAACTACCCTTACTCGAATACCTACAATCCTGGATGGAAGCAACACCCCAAACTTCAATACAACAACAATAACCAAACCAATCAAGGGGGAGAAACACATAACCAAGTTGTCCAAGGACTAAAACCAATCCAACCCCCTAGAATTAACCAACATCAAAACCAAAAGCTAGCTACTTCAGAGGAGTAAGTGAGGCAATAACATTTGATAACACAAAGTCACGAGCTAGCAATTAGGAATATTGAGGGACAATTTGGGGGCAATTAGTGACCTGTTTCAACCATAAGAACCCAGGAGCTCTTCCTAGTAACACTGAAGTCAACCCTAAGGAGAAAGGAAAGGAGCAGGTGCAGGTGCATGCAATAAAGTTAAGAAGTGTTGGGGAGTCAGATTAAACTCCAAGAGATGTTGACACTTTAGGGTGACCTGGTTTGAGACATGAGGGAGTGTCGCACCACTCAGAATATGATGATTTGAAAGCTCAATGATTAACATCGAGTATCAACCTAAGATGTTGGCCAACATCAAAGATAGTATGAGTACATTCATGATCGGTTGGGAGCTTTCTAGGGGTATCAGGGACCTATACCATTGTCACCATCATTTACGATTAACAGTCCTTTGTGAGATTCTATGGATGAGAGTGAGCTCGAGGAGTAGAGGGATTGATGTTTGGATGACTTTTTGGATGAATTGTGTTTTCACTATTTTTCTTTACAAATCTGATGTACTTATGTGAATTGCAGACATTGTGGAAGTTTTATGCTGTAATGATTATGATGTGGATGTAATGAGATGATATTTTGACTAATTTTTCATATCATGTTCTCTACCTTTTTTTCTTGTTATCACATTTGTGTCCTACCAGTTGCACTTTTACCTGCAATTTTACTACCTTCAACACTTNCACATTCATGATCGGTTGGGAGCTTTCTAGGGACATCAGGGACCTATACCATTGTCACCATCATTTACGATTAACAGTCCTTTGCAAGATTCTATGGATGAGAGTGAGCTCGATGAGTAGAGGGATTGATGTTTGGATGACTTTTTGGATGAAATTTGTTTTCAATAGTTTTCTTTACAAATCTGGTGTACTTATGTGAATTGCAGACATTGTGGAAGTTTTATGTTGTAATGATTATGATGTGGATGTACTCAGATGATATTTTGACTAATTTTTCATATCATGTTCTCTACTTTTTTTTTCTTGTTATCACATTTGTGTCCTACCAGTTGCACTTTTACCTGCAATTTTACTACCTTCAACACTTTGATAACATGTTCCCAGACTCCTGCTTGTTATGGCTTGTTGTGTGATCCACCGTCTGTACTTTTATTATACCCTAATGTTATGCTACTCACATGTTAAACAATAGAATGTGAAATAAGTTTGGGGGAGGAGACCTTACATTTTTAGCTGCCTATATGTATTTCTTTTACATGCTGAGATTTATATTTGCTGCCTANAGGAGGAGACCTTACATTTTTAGCTGCCTATATGTTTTTCTTTTACATGCCGAGATTTATATTTGCTGCCTAATTTTATGCATCTTAGTCCATTAATATTGAAAAGTAAAAATGATGTTGAGGCAATATGAAATTTGTTTAAAGTTAGGATGGAGGTGAATATTATTAATTTTATACATAAAATGTTTTTCTTCTACCTAAACATAGAAGTATTTTGACATTTAAAAAGGTAGAATGATGAGATTCATTATTTAGCATTAGAATTATTAAGCCTTAATGTTTTATTTGAACAAGGGGAGAACTTCATTTGATTGAATTTATCTAGAACCAAGGATCATGATAGGGATGGATACACAAATGATTAAGGTACAACTAGAATACATAAAGTAAAAGAAAAATAGGGGGAAAATGGTTTGATGCTTAACCAAATATAGAAATTCTTGTAGGTCTCATAAAAAAAATATACGTATATAAATAATAATAATAATAATAATAATAATAATAATAATAATAATAATAATAANTAGAGAATTATCATTTAGGAAAAATTAGAAGAATTATCTTTTATAAAATTTTCAAAAACCTGAAAGAATTATAGAAATCCAAAATTAGTTTCATTACTAAATGGTTTCTCATACTGTGGCATACTTTGTAGGTTTTGAAGCTGATGGGGTTAGTGATTGACATTCCTCAATCTTTCACATTTCTTATGGTTTTGTTCTAGTAATTTCTTTCTTTAATTTCACAATTTTACACTTTTGAAAGATTGAAATTGTGTTTTACAAGTTTCAGGAGGATTAGCACCCAAATCAAAGCAAAATAAAACTTTGGAATAAGTCAGCCTGGCCTAACCACACTAAGTTCTGGCACGGCCACGCCGTGTATGCAACATATTCATATTGGTTTACGTGTGTGGTCACGCCGTGACTAGAAGATTGTGCGGCATCCCTTACTCTTGTCGCAACCACACAAATTTTTTGGGTGTGGCCATGTCCTCTCAGTTGATGGCTCGTGTGCTTGTTGTTTAGGAGTAGCCACATCTATAGGCAACATGACCACGCGTCCAACCTGAGAGATTAGATTAATTACGTCAAAAAGCGGACGTGATCACACCGTCGTATCTGTTTCAATTGGAAGGTTTTTATGAGCGGTATTCCAATGGTTTCGGAAAAGATTCCAAACTCGGGCTTTAAAAATGAAATTAAGGAAGAATTAAAGGGAGCATTTCACAAAGAAAATTAGAGTAGATGCTAGGATTTGAGAGAGTGCTTTTTATCTTCTCCTGTTTTTGTCCTTTTCCTTTAAGAGGTATTTGAGAGAATTATTTTTGTTGCCCTTGTAATGGGAGATTGAAAAAGCCTTTAAGTCTATTTTTATTTTTATAAAGACATTTCCTACAGATTTTATTTTTATTTTTATAAAGACATTTCCTATTGGTTTTGTTTCCCATGAGATTTCATGTGCTTTCCTCGCAAAACTTGAGCAACTAAATTAGTTTCCGTGCCTTTGTGATTTGTGGATGGTTTTTCTAGCTTGATCTTTGTTGTCTATTTCTTATAATATGTTTTCTGTGATTTTGATTTTAACATTATTTGTTGACCTTCTAGCCTTCATTTATTCCTAACATAGCCAATTAGGGTGTTAAAATTAATCATGGTTTACGACTTCGACAGAAATGTAGTGAAAAAATTAGGTTAATTAAAAGATCTTATAATGATAGGAATATTTTATTATAGCTATTGCAACCAATGAAGGGGATCTAACAAATATTGGAGAAGCCATAAAAGTAAACACAACATATCTTTGTGGAATTTCAATTCTTTTTCTGGCCTAGGTATAGGCTCAAGAAGAAAATATCATCGATGGTTCCACGTAGGAGAAATTGTATGAAAACGTAAAGCCAGATGCCACACCTGAATTAGAGAAGCACGATCCTTAAAAATCTTGAAGAAACATACTCAGTCATGAGACACTTTGACCCTGAAATTAATTGAACCTTTAGGCGATGTAAGAGAGCACTTATTGAACTCGAAACACCGTTAGAAATGGCTCACCATCTGTACCCAGTCATGAGACACCTTAGGGGTCTTGCCAACTGAACTGAGACCTACTATTATCCAAATGGTTCAGTAGAACCAGTTTGAGGTGCACTGAAGACCCTGATATGCACTTAGCAAACTTCCTAGAATTATGTTTCACATTCAAGTAGAACAGTGTCTACAGTGATGTCATTAGACTAAGGCTTTTCTCATTTTTCCTTTGGGAGAGACCTAAAGTGTGTTTGAACTCTTTAGCCCTAGGATCCATCACTACTTGGAATGACTTAGCTCAAAAATTCTTAACTAAGTATTTCCTCCTTCTAAGACTATCAAACATAGGAATGACATCATATCTTTCACATGAATTGAAAGAGAGACATCCTGTGAGACCTGGGAGAGATTTAAAGAGTTGCTTAGAAAGTGTTCCCATCATACCTTACCTAATTGAGTTATCGCCAAACCTTCTTTAATGGGCTTGTAGGTCTCCTTAGGCCCTTTATAAATGCTATTGCGAGAGGTCCATTGATGTCCAAACCATTTGATGAGGCCTATGAATTGATTGAAGAGATGACTACCGACAGTTTTCAATGGTATATTGAAAGGCTGCAAACCAAAAATGTAGCTAATGTGCATGAATGACGTCACGTCTATCCTAGCAACTGAAGTAGCTGACGAATCTAAGAAATTAGACAATTTCACTATGAATGTGGTACAATAGTCGCCCCAGGTTGAGGATTTTAGTGATGACGGCCTAGGAGATTTTATAGCCTCTGGCTTAGAAGCCTTCAAAGCTATATGAATCCAGAACCATTCCAACCACCCTTACTCGAATACCTACAATCCTGGATGGAAGCAACACCCCAAACTTCAATACAACAACAATAACCAAACCAATCAAGGGGGAGAAACACATAACCAAGTTGTCCAAGGACTAAAACCAAACCAACCCCCTAGAATTAACCAACATCAAAACCAAAAGCTAGCTAATTTGGAGGAGTTAGTGAGGCAATTACATTTGATAACACAAAGTCACGAGCTAGCAATTAGGAATATTGAGGGACAATTTGAGGCAATTAGTGACCTGTTTCAACCATAAGAACCCAGGAGCTCTTCCTAGTAACACTGAAGTCAACCCTAAGGAGAAAGGAAAGGAGCAGGTGCAGGTGCATGCAATAAAGTTAAGAAGTGTTGGGGAGTCAGATGAAACTCCAAGAGATGTTGACACTTTAGGGTGACCTGTTTTGAGACATGAGGGAGTGTCACACCACTCAGAATATGATGATTTGAAAGCTCAATGATTAACATCGAGTATCAACCTAAGATGTTGGCCAACATCAAAGATAGTATGAGCACATTCATGATCGGTTGGGAGCTTTCTAGGGACATCAGGGACCTATACCATTGTCACCATCATTTACGATTAACAGTCCTTTGCAAGATTCTATGGATGAGAGTGAGCTCGATGAGTAGAGGGATTGATGTTTGGATGACTTTTTGGATGAAATTTGTTTTCAATAGTTTTCTTTACAAATCTGGTGTACTTATGTGAATTGCAGACATTGTGGAAGTTTTATGTTGTAATGATTATGATGTGGATGTACTCAGATGATATTTTGACTAATTTTTCATATCATGTTCTCTACTTTTTTTTTCTTGTTATCACATTTGTGTCCTACCAGTTGCACTTTTACCTGCAATTTTACTACCTTCAACACTTTGATAACATGTTCCCAGACTCCTACTTGTTATGGCTTGTTGTGTGATCCACCGTCTGTACTTTTATTATACCCTAATGTTATGCTACTCACATGTTAAACAATAGAATGTGAAATAAGTTTGGGGGAGGAGACCTTACATTTTTAGCTGCCTATATGTATTTCTTTTACATGCTGAGATTTATATTTGCTGCCTAATTTTATGCATCTTAGTTCATTAATATTGAAAAGTAAAAATGATGTTGAGGCAATATGAAATTTGTTTAAAGTTAGGATAGAGGCGAATATTATTAATTTTATGCATAAAATGTTTTTCTTCTACCTAAACATAGAAGTATTTTGACATTTAAAAAGGTAGAATGATGAGATTCATTATTTAGCATTAGAATTATTAAACCTTAATGTTTTATTTGAACAAGGGAAGAACTTCATTTGATTGAATTTATCTAGAACCAAGGATCATGATAGGGATGGGTACACAAATGATTAAGGTAGAACTAGAATACATAAAGAAAAAGACAAATAGGGGAAAAATGGTTTGATGCTTAACCAAATATAGAAATTCTTGTAGGTCTCATAAAAAAAAATATACGTATATAAATAATAATAATAATAATAATAATAATAATAATAATAATAATAATAATGTATATTTATCTATTCAAAAAATATATTGGAGGACTCGAGAAGAAGAAGCTTGAAGTTATGTACTATCATATATGAAATTCTGATATTCTAGCCTCCTTCCCATGCCAAATGAATTATCTATATTTTTATCAAGATCTTAAGGACTTTATAAATGCATCAAATTTTATGGGAAAGAATTTGCTCTAATAACCATTAAGCACTTAATTATTTTGGTGGTATAAAAAAGATCATAGTCCTACCAATTTAAATAATAAAGAGTTCTCATGTTTGAATAAGAAATGTATAAGATTGCATTATTTAAAGAAATCCTAAGTTGAATGTGGATATCATAAGATCTCAATAAGCTTTTTCACTTCTTCTCTATTAATTGACTAAGATTTGCATAAAATAAAGACAATCAATTCCTTTGAAAATCCCAGTTGAGCATAAGGATTACTTGAGAAAAAAATAATCTATAAATTTAGGGGGATTGACATACTTCAAATTTTTGCATTTCTTTTGTTTTTATTCAAGGAATTTCCTCCTTTAATTTCATAATTGTATGCTTTAGAAGGTTGGAATTGTGTTTTGCAGGTTTCGGGCGGATTATCACGCAAATCAAAGTGAAACAGGTAAATTTAGAATAAATCAGTCCGGCATAATCTTATGACGTGGCCAAGCCTTGAGTGCGACGTCGGCATGCTGGTTTACAGGCGTAGTCATGCCGTGACCAGAGGATCGCGCGACATCCCTTACTCCTGTCGTAGCCATGCCGTTTGTCAGGCATGGTCATGCCCTCTCTGTGGAATGCCCACGTTCTTGGTGTCTAGGTATAGTCGCGCTTATAGGCGGCGTGACCATGCTCTTAACCCGAGAGATTGGCGTAATTACGCCACAAAGCGGGAATGGTCGCGCCGTCACATCTGCTTCAATGGAAGTTTTTTATGAGCAGGATTCTGATAGTTTTGGATAGATTTCAAGCCCAACCTTTAAAAAGGACATTAAGGAAGAGTTAAAGGTAGCTTTTAGGAGAGAATTCGGAGTAGAGGCTGGGTTTGAGAGAGTTCTTCTTCTCTTCTCCCGTTTTTGTCTACTTTCTTGGAGAGGTGTTAGACTCATTTCTACTGCTCTTGGAAGGGCATATTGACAAAGTTTGTAAGTCTATTTTTATTTTGGTAAAGATGTTTCTTGCGGGCTTGATTTTCATGAGATTTCAAGTGTTTTCTTTCAAAATATGAGTAGCTAAATTAATTTTTGTGCCTCTATGATTTATTAATGATTTTTCTGGCTTGATTTTTGTTGTTTATTTCTCATAATACATTTTTTGTGTTTTTGATTGTTTAACATTGTTGTTTAATCTTCTGGACTTCGAACCTGACCAGTTAGAGTGTTAAAATAAATCATGATCAACGACTTTGACAAAAGTGTAGTGGAACAATAAGATTAACGAAAAGATCTGATTAGAATAGAAAAATTTTATTACAGATCTTGCAACAAACAAATGAGATCTGAAAAATATTGGGGAAGACATAAAGATAAACACAACTTTTCTTTGAGGAATTCCAATTCTTCTTCTGACTTAGACATAGGCTTAAGAAGAAATATCACCCCTGTTTAACAATAACCATGTAGGAGAAATTACACGAAAAGTAAAGTCAGATGCTACACGTGAATTGTAGAGACACATTCCTCAACAATCTTGAAGAAACACCAAAGTAATTTCCCGTGTTTCCCATGCTTCTGCTTTTTGCCAATTCTGATAAATTTAAGATTTATCTTTTTTGTTTTTTTGAATCACATTGAAATATGTAAATAACTAGTAAATTGTTGCTCCGTCTTTTTGGATCTGTTTCTTGACACACTTTATCGTAGGAACGATATGTGGTGTTTTTGCAAATCGCCTGTTATTTTTACATGTATACTTGTTTGAAGTAGTCGTCATCTTCGCGTCAATTTTGATGGACATCAAGTTTTTGGTATCGTTGTCGGGAAACGTTCGTTAAAAAATGTTCTGAAATGTAGGAGAACTGTAAGTTCGATATTTTTTTCTGTTTCTTTTATTACAAATTTTTTTTCCTTTTCTTTACATCTTTTTTATATGCATTAATTCTTCTTTAATTTTCTTGTAGGCGCTAAAAAGATTAAAAAAATATTAAAAAGTCAAAAAAACCAAAATTTAATTCTATTTTAAAAAAATTAATTTGACACTTCTATAAATTTAGAGGTTAAAATAAATTCAAGCAAGGTTAAATAATTGAGATTATTTTGGCACTTGACTTTTAATAGATAAAATTTGCATGCTATGTCATGTATTCACTTTATCCTCACCGTCATGTATTCACTTTATCCTCACCATCTCGCCCGAACAATTCGCGGCAGCTCCAAACCCCATCTCCTCCCCACGTCTTCTGTTTCCTTGCTTGAATCAGCTCAACTCTAAATTCTTCCCTTCTGCCGTGGGATCCNCTTATAAAAATATGCCCAAGTCTTTTTATGTCTACCTTTGCCTTTCTTAACGTAAGTCGATTCTAAAATATCTAGTCTCTTAATCAAATCATGAGATGATCAACGTTTAATATGACCAAACCACGTAGGATGACTCTCTCATCTTGTCCTCCACTGGAGCTACACCAACCCTTTCATAGATAGATTTGTTTCACATTTTTTTTCTTAAGTGTCAAGACACTCATCCACCTAAGCATTCTCATCTCAGCGGCTCTTAATTTTGATTTATGCCTCCCTTTTAAAGGCCAACATTCTGTGCCATAAAGCACTGTAGGGTTCACCACAATCTTATAAATTATCTTTTTCAAGTATAAGTGACACTTTTCTTTCATACAATATGCTCGATCCATTCCTCTATTTCAACCAACCACCCTGAATTCTATTATTAACACCCCCATCTATATCACCATCACTATGAATAATAGACCCAGGATATCTAAACCGTTCACACCTTTTAATGATTTGATCACCCATAATTACAATTCTGCCACTAGAGCTGCTACTTCTAAAATTACATTACTTGTATTCAGTTTTAGATCTATTTAAATGAAGGTCTTTGGTGTATGTTTTTCGCGGATGATATATTTCTTATGGATAAGATTAGAGAAAGAGTTNGTATATTTATCTATTCAAAAAGTATATTGGAGGACTCAAGAAGAAGAAGCTTGAAGTTATGTACTCTCATATCTGAAATTCTAATATTCTAGCCTCCTTCCCATGCCAAATGAATTACCTATATTTTTATCAAGATCTTAAGGACTTTATAAATGCATCAAATTTTAAGGAAAAGCATTTGTTCTAATAACCATTAAGCACTTAATTATTTTGGTGGTATAAAAAAGATCATAGTCTTACCAATTTAAATAATAAAGAGTTCTCATGTTTGAATAAGAGATGTATGTGATTGCATTATTTAAAGAAATCCTAAGTTGAATGTGGATATCATAAGACCTCAATAAGTTTTTTCACTTCTTCTCTATTAATTGACTAAGATTTACATAAAATAAAGGCAATCAATTCTTTTGAAAATCTGAGTTGAGCACACGAATTACTTGAGAAAAAAATAATCTATAAATTTAGGGGGATTGAAATACTTCAAAATTTCACATTTCTTTTGTTTTTATTCAAGGACTTTCCTCCTTTAATTTCATAATTGTATGCTTTAGAAGATTGGAATTGTATTTTGCAGGTTTTGGGAGGATTATCACGCAAATCATAGTGAAACAGGTAAATTTAGAATAAATCAGTCTGGCATAACCTTATGACGTGGCCAAGCCTTGTGTGCGACGTCGGCATGCTGGTTTACGGGCATAGTCATGCCGTGACCAGAGGATCGCGCGACATCCCTTACTCTTGGCGTAGCCATGTCGTTTATCAGGCATGGACACGCCCTCTCTGTGGAATGCCCACGCTCTTGATGTTTAGGTATAGTCGCGCTTATAGGCGGCGTGACCACGCTCTTAACCTGAGAGATTGGCGTAATTACGCCACAAAGCGGGAATGGTCGCACCGTCACATCTGCTTCAATTGGAAGGTTTTTATGAGCGGGATTCTGATAGTTTTGGATAGATTTCAAACCCAACCTTTAAAAAGGACATCAAGGAAGAATTAAAGGTAGCTTTTAGGAGAGAATTCGGAGCAGAGACTGGGTTTGAGAGAGTTCTTCTTCTCTTCTCCCATTTTTGTTTACTTTCTTTGAGAGGTGTCAGACTTATTTCTATTGCTCTTGGAAGGGGATATTGACAAAGTTTGTAAGTATTTTTATTTTGGTAAAGATGTTTCTTGCAGATTTTCATGAGATTTCATGTATTTTCTTTCAAAATATGTGTAGCTAAATTAATTTTTGTGCCTCTATGATTTATGAATGATTTTTCTGGCTTGATTTTTGTTGTTTATTTCTTATAATATATTTTTTGTGTTTTTGATTGTTTAACATTGTTGTTTAATCTTCTGGCCTTCGAATCAGACCAGTTAGAGTGTTAAAATAAATCAGATCAACGACTTTGGCAAAAGTGTAGCGAAACAATAAGATTAACGAAAAGATTTGATTAGAATAGAAAATTTTTATTACAGATCTTGCAACAAACAAATAGGATCTGAAAAATATTGAGGAAGGCATAAAGATAAACACAACTTTTCTTTGAGGAATTCCAATTCTTCTTTTGATTTAGGCATAGGATTAAGAAGAAATATCATCCCTGGTTGACAATAACCATGTAGGAGAAATTACACGAAAAGTAAAGTCAGATGCTACACGTGAATTGTAAAGACACGATCCTCAATAATCTTGAAGAAACACCAAAGAAATTTGACCCGTGTTTCCCATGCTTCTGCTTTCTGCCAATTCTGATCAATTTAGGATTTATCTTTTTGGTTTTTTTTGAATCACATTGAACTAGGTGGAAATAACTAGTAAATTGTTGCTCCGTCTTTTTGGATATGTTTCTTGACACACTTTATCGTAGGAACGATATGTGGTGTTTTTGCAAATTGCTTGTTATCTTTACATGTATACTTGTATGAAGTAGCCGTCCTCTTCGCGTCAATTTTTATGGCCATCAAATTTTTGGTATCGTTGTTGGGAGACGTGCATTAAAAAATGTTCTGAAATATAGGAGAACTATAAGTTCGATATTTTTTTCTGTTTCTTTTATTACAATTTTTTTCCTTTTCTTTACATCTTTTTTATGTGCATTAATTCTTCTGTAATTTTTTTTGGAGGCGCCAAAAAGATTAAAACAATATTAAAAAGTCAAAAAACCAAATTTTAATTCTATTTAAAAAAAATTAATTTGACACTTATATAAATTTAGAGGTTAAAATAAATTCATATAAATAATTGAGATTATTTTGGCACTTAACTTTTAATAGATAAAATTTGCATGCTATGTCATGTATTCACTTTATCCTCACCATCTCACCCGAACAATTCGCGGCAGCTCCAAACCCCATCTTCCTCCCCACGTCTTCTGTTTCCTTGCTTGAATCAGCTNTCTAAGATTTGCATAAAATAAAGACAATCAATTCCTTTGAAAATCTCAGTTGAACATAAGTATTACTTGAGAAAAAAATAATCTATAAATTTAGGGGGATTGACATACTTCAAATTTTCGCATTTCTTTTGTTTTTATTTAAGGAATTTCCTCCTTTAATTTCATAATTGTATGCTTTAGAAGGTTGGAATTGTGTTTTGCAGGTTTCGGGAGGATTATCACGCAAATCAAAGTGAAACAGGTAATTTTAGAATAAATCAGTCCGGCATAATCTTATGATGTGGCCAAGCCTTGTGTGCGACGTCAGCATGCTGGTTTACGGGCGTAGTCATGCTGTGACCAGAGGATCGCACGACATCTCTTACTCTTGGCGTAGCCATGCCGTTTGTCAGGCATGGTCATGCCCTCCTGTGGAATGCCCACGTTCTTGGTGTCTAGGTATAATCGCGCTTATAGGCGGCGTGACCACGCTCTTAACTCGAGAGATTGACGTAATTACGCCACAAAGGGGAATGGTCGCACCGTCACATCTGCTTCAATTGGAAGGTTTTTATGAGCAGGATTCTGATAGTTTTGGACTGCTTCAATTGGAAGGTTTTTATGAGCAGGATTCTGATAGTTTTGGATAGATTTCAAACCCAACCTTTAAAAAGGACACTAAGGAAGAATTAAAGGTAGCTTTTAGGAGAGAATTCGGAGCAGAGGCTGGGTTTGAGAGAGTTCTTCTTCTCTTCTCCTGTTTTTGTCTACTTTCTTTGAGAGGTGTTAGACTTATTTCTACTGCTCTTGGAAGGGGATATTGACAAAGTTTGTAAGTCTATTTTTATTTTAGTAAAGATGTTTCTTGCAGGCTTGATTTTCATGAGATTTCATGTGTTTTCTTTCAAAATATGAGTAGCTAAATTAATTTTTGTGCCTCTATGATTTATTAATGATTTTTCTGGCTTGATTTTTGTTGTTTATTTCTCATAATGCATTTCTTGTGTTTTTGATTGTTTAACATTGTTGTTTAATCTTCTGGCCTTCGAACCTGACCAGATAGAGTGTTAAAATAAATCATGATCAACGACATTGGCAAAAGTGTAGCGGAACAATAAGATTAACGAAAAGATCTGATTAGAATAAAAAAATTTTATTACGGATCTTGCAACAAACGAATGAGATATGAAAAATATTGGGGAAGGCATAAAGATAAACACAACTTTTCTTTGAGGAATTCCAATTCTTCTTCTGACTTAGACATAAGCTTAAGAAGAAATATCACTCCTAGTTAACAATAATCATGTAGGAGAAATTACACGAAAAGTAAAGTCAGATGCTACACATGAATTGTAGGATCCTCAACAATCTTGAAGAAACACCAAAGTAATTTGACCCGTGTTTCCCATGCTTCTGCTTTTTGCCAATTCTGATAAATTTAAAATTTATCTTTTTTTTGTTTTTTTGAATCACATTGAACTATGGAAATAACTAGTAAATTGTTGCTCCGTCTTTTTGGATCTGTTTCTTGAAACACTTTATTGTAGGAACGATATGGGTGTTTTTGCAAATTGCATGTTATCTTTACATGTATACTTGTATGAAGTAGCCGTCATCTTTGCGTCAATTTTTATGGACATCAAGTTTTTGGTATCTTTGTCGGGAAACGTTCGTTAAAAAATGTTCTGAAATGTAAGAGAACTGTAAGTTCGATATTTTTTTCTATTTCTTTTATTACAAAATTTTTTCCTTTTCTTTACATCTTTTTTATATGCATTAATTCTTCTTTAATTTTCTTGTAGGCGCTAAAAAGATTAAAAGAATATTAAAAAGTCAAAAAAACCAAATTTTAATTCTATTTAAAAAAAATTAATTTGACACTTCTATAAATTTAGAGGTTAAAATAAATTCATATAAATAATTGAGATTATTTTGGCACTTAACTTTTAATAGATANAAATATTAAAAAGTCAAAAAAACCAAAATTTAATTCTATTTTAAAAAAATTAATTTGACACTTCTATAAATTTAGAGGTTAAAATAAATTCAAGCAAGGTTAAATAATTGAGATTATTTTGGCACTTGACTTTTAATAGATAAAATTTGCATGCTATGTCATGTATTCACTTTATCCTCACCGTCATGTATTCACTTTATCCTCACCATCTCGCCCGAACAATTCGCGGCAGCTCCAAACCCCATCTTCCTCCCCACGTCTTCTGTTTCCTTGCTTGAATCAGCTCAACTCTAAATTCTTCCCTTCTGCCGTGGGATCCACCCTCCGAATCTCTCCGGGCTCCGGCAAACATGTCTTTCTAGGTTTCCATCTTATTTTCTCTTTCATTTCAGCCACAATATGTCATCGGCGGCCGCAGATCTACCGGAATCCCACAGGTGGTGCGTCCACCGCTTATCTTTGACATTGTCGTCGACGGAGTACGGAATCGACAACTTTGATCGCCTGCCAGACTCGATCCTGATTGTCATCTTCAACCGGATCGGCGATGTGAAGGCACTTGGACGGTGCTGCGTCGTCTCCCGCCGTTTCCACGCTCTCGTTCCCCTCGTCGACAACGTTGTCGTCCGCGTTGACTGCGTTATACCGGACGATCCTTCTCTTTCTTCATCATCGTCCTCCTCCTCCTCGTCTGCTTTCGCTGCTGTCGTTGGTGATAGATCACGCGGGGTTTTTTCTCATCTTGCTCGTTTCGTTTTCGGCGGGATTGTGCGACCCTTTTACGTCCTTGGTCAGATTCTCTCTGTTCCCTCCTCCAAGCGCGTTTCATCCTCCAATTCGGCCTCGTCCTCTTCCTCAGCTGAAGTTTCACACCACTCCCCCTCTGAGGTGCTGAAAAATTTTAAGGAGATCCGGCGGCTTCGGATTGAACTTCCAGCCGGCGAACTCGGCGTTGATGAAGGTGTTCTTCTCAAATGGAAGGCTGATTTTGGATCCACCCTTGACAGCTGTGTCATCCTTGGTGCTGCATCTGTCCTCTCCTCCAAATCTGCAAATGCTAACCCTACGCATGAGCTTTGTGCCAGTGAAGACAACGGCAGCATTCCTGAATCTTTCTATATGAATGGGGGACTGAAGCTTAGAGTTCTATGGACAATCAGTTCTCTCATTGCCGCCTCTGCGCGGCATTACCTCCTCCAATCCATCATCAGTGATCACGAGACATTGGAGTTCTTGGATCTCACCGATGCAGATGGCCAAGGTGTGCTGACCATGGATAGATGTCAGCTACAGGATCTAAGAGTAAGGCCTGTATCAGCTTCAGGTTCTTCACAGCGGACATTGGTCCCAGCACTCAGCATGAGGCTGTGGTATGCTCCGCTTCTTGAGATGCCAGGTGGATTAGTTCTTAAAGGGGCAACACTAGTTGCTATCCGGCCTAGTGAAGATTCTCAGAAGGAAGTGGCTGGAGGTTGCAGTATTGGCGAGCCCTTAGATTTGTCCTGGGTCTCAAATGCCTTGGAGGAACCATACAGGAGTGCAGCAAAGATGCTAGTGAAGAGGAGAACATATTGTTTGGAGATGAATTCCTTCTGAGATTTCAATGATTGGCAGAAATATGTTTCCTGCTGGTAATGATTTTTCTTGGTGCATAAACTGCAGCTGAAATTAGTAGTTTATGATTACTTCTCGTACTGTTTGTCTATTTTGTTTATAGAAGGATTGACATACGTCCAAATTATAAGGACCGCATATATAACTTATTTACATGGAAGAATCACGAAAATAAAATTTAATTAGGAGCATAAACTCCCATAGCCGGGGTGTCTTACATAAATTGCCCCCTATGGGCGTTTTATATAAGACACCCTTAACATGGGCAATTTATATATATTTTTGTTATATATTTTATTTAGTTTATAAATATATATTACATATTATTTTTAATTAGTTTTAAGTACATATTATATATCATTTTATTTAATCATTTTCAAGCTTGTTTAATAAACCATATTAGCAGAAAGTATACAACAACAACAACAAGCCTTTATCCAATAAGTGCGGTGCGCTATTTTCATTTAATTCTAATATATTAAGATCATTTTTTTATAAAAATATGCCCAAGTCTTTTTATGTCTACCTTTGCCTTTCTTAACGTAAGTCGAATCTAAAATATCTAGTCTCTTAA
Organism: Phalaenopsis hybrid cultivar; assembly: GCA_002079205.1. Classification (NCBI taxonomy): domain Eukaryota; kingdom Viridiplantae; phylum Streptophyta; class Magnoliopsida; order Asparagales; family Orchidaceae; genus Phalaenopsis; species Phalaenopsis hybrid cultivar. The sequence continues at coordinate 100,986 of JXCR01142054.1, forward strand.
TCAAATCATGAGATGATCAACATTTAATATGACCAAACCATGTAGGATGACTCTCTCATCCTGTCCTCCATTGGAGCTACACCAACCCTTTCATAGTAGGGTTCACCACAATCTTATAAATTTTCTTTTCAAGTATAAGTGGCACTTTTCTTTCATACAATATGCTCGATGCATTCCTCTATTTCAACCAACCATTCTGAATTCTATTATTAACAACCCCATCTATATCACCATTACCTGAATAATAGACCCAGGATATCTAAAATGTTCACACCTTTTAATGATTTGATCACCCATAATTACAATTCTGCCACTAGTGCTGCTACTACTAAAATTACATTCCTTGTATTCAGTTTTAGATCTACTTAAATGAAGGTCTTTGGTGTATGTTTTTCGCGGATGATATATTTCTTATGGATAAGATTAGAGAAAGAGTTCAGGAAATGCTTTAATTATGGAGGTATGCTATTAGTAAAAAATATGTGTGAAAAATATGAGTTAACTGGAAATAAATCAAATTCATAGTATTTCTTCCAAATTAAAATATACTCATAAACATGATGCATACAAAGTACTATCATGTTCTACATTGGGGTGGAATGATGCCCGACCCAAGTGCATATGGTGGTCGAATTGGTTGATGTTGCGACTGATTTTTTTGAAATTCTATGACATCCTCATAGTCAATTGCATCTTTCATAGCTTGACGTGACATTCAATTGTTTTATTCGATCATAAGAATTGGTGTTGTATAAATCAGAGATGCACCCAAATTTAAGCTTATTTTAGATGTATGTACGGGCATGTCCTGAAAATTTAAATCCAGATCTCGACTAGCAGAAGTTGTCCACTGTATGTAATATGATACACCTTCATATGTCGATGGTCCGAGATAGTTTGAGGGCCTTGCAAATATTGGCTGATCAATATATGTGAATTATTCTAGATAAGATTGATCATGAGACTCATTTAAGGGAGATCTACGTGTTCTGGCAACTAAATATCTCCTTGGAGCATCAACTATTGAACGTATCAGAGTAGTAGAAGCTGACCGACATGAAGCATCATAAGTTGATCTACGATGACCATGTGGTCTTACATCGTTCTATGAGATGACTCCACCTCAAAATCATGTTCACTTGGTCTATCGAATGCACTATTATCAATATGAATTGATTATTCCACTTTACGTGAGAACTCCAAGATCTCATCATATTCTTATTTCATGGAACTATCACTTCTACCATACTTTCTACTAGTAAAGTAATCCATTTCATGGCTGTGAAAACCGGACTGGAAATTGAACTGATAGAAGGAGAGGTTCAAAGTTCAAAGGTTGAACCAAAGGTTCAACCGGATGACCAAATAAATTATAAATATATTTAAAAATAACAATACAAAATATTTACATTACACTCAATTCTTATGTATTTAAATAACTAACACCTAAAAATTAATTTTAACATGTCATTTTATCTATGCATGAAAATATGTATTTCACTTTTTAAAAATTAAAATAGTTATATGTTTTATGTGATATAGATAATTTTGGCAATATAAATGTAAAATAAAGAGTTAAGGTGTTAGTTATGTAAATAAATAAAATTGAGTGGTATGCATGTAAATTGAATTTCTTTGTAATAATGATTTTTTTGATATGATATGAGTGATTTGGGTGGTATAAATGTAAAAAATAGAGTTTGTGTGTTAGACATGTAAAATAAATAAAATTAGGCGATATGTATGTAAATGCCCATGAATCGAACGGTTTCTTTGAACTGGAGCCCGTTTGCTGGAGGGGTTTTTATGCCAATCAGAATCGGACCTATGCCTATTATTATGCATCACAATAGAAAAAATTCGTCGTAGCTATAAAATATATTTAATACATTAATACATATTGTTATTCTCTCTTATGGTGATCAGGAGTAATAAATATCTAATGCTGGATAGGTGGTTACATTAAGCAGATTGATGCGCAAGATCTATACCACTGCAAATAAGTAGTGAGTTATGGACTGTTGTCTCTTCATGGTGAGTTCAATGGTACTGTGTATGCTTGGCAATTATTCCATATCTCTATATAGCATCAACGATAATGCATCTAGTCAACTTTTGATTTGACTTACCATCCGACTCTCTTAAAATCTCATTCTATAAGATTAATAACTATAGATTGAATTCTAGCAAATCATTGTATAATGCGATCTGGAAGGTGCCAGTTGACATACTTTCAACTTATTAGTGGAGCGCAGTCCAAATATCCATGCTCTCAAAACATGTCATGTAATAACACCATATAAATATTTAAATATGGCGTCAAAATAACCTCAGTATCAAGTTATATCTTTAATTATATCTGGCATAAGTATTACACAGACATGTAATTAAATTGAAAATGTATAAAATACCTGAATCTATCTAAGTTCATCAAATTCGTCTCTATATATTTTAAGATTTTCAACTGACACTTCACGCATCCACTCTTCAATCTGTCTACATGTTATTTAAACAAATGAGGATAAGCCAATAAATAGTTTGTGTATATATGCATATAAAAATTGATTATGTACTTGAATCCGAGCGATTTGCTTGATAATTTATGGGGAGTAGGAACATAAAGAGCGGGTCTACTAACATGCAAGTACTCCCAACTCCACACTTGAAGCAAATGCAACCACCCAACGATAGTAACAAAGGTATACTTAGTTGATAGATTTATTCTCTAATAAATGTATCAGCATCGACCTTCCCAAAGAATATCGTACAAATTCATTAAAATTATACAATAATGGTAAATATTGCAATTAAACATGTGATCTAGATGTATTTGGAAATACAAAACAACCTAATATGTACAAAATATAAGTCTTAACTTGCCTTTAAAAAAATTAATTGTAAATCCTTGTAATACTCCCTGTAAAATTGTTAATGGAGCAAACGATGATGTATTGTAAGTGCCTAACACAATTGATACCTGCAACTTGTAGTGTATATATAAACAGTGTGCACTATACTGGCCACTCCCCGCCACTAGTAAGTGACCGACCACTTCAAAAATTGTGCCCTATAAAAAATTAATAATTTTAGTAGTGATATTGATTTTACATAATTTTTATATAAGAAAAGTACTTTGTATGACCTGATCTGAATTTGTTTCTCGATGTGATTCACTTAATGATGAAATGCTCGAATGTGCTTCTGGTTGGGATGTATTTTTATCCCTGAACATATGTCTAGCATGGTGGCGGTTTCCTCTCGAACCACTGCTCTATCATTGCAGTTATCATATCTCCGCATGTTTATTTTGATTAATCTAATATTTATCATGCTGCTTCTACCTCTTCCAATACTTCTGCAACCTACTCCATGCCAACTCCACTTACCCTTTAGGGTACTACTCTCTCCTCTCCACAAAGTTCTACTTCAGCTCATTCAATTGCATCAACATCTATTGCTTCCTCTAATTTTGCTTTCATTTTCACATGCCTCCTCTCTACAAATTGTTTCACTCCCTATGCCTTTCAAGACATCCCCTTCATTTCAGCAGTCAAACACTTCTCCACTTTGCCTATATGGCACATTCTCGTCCATGGTATCGCATGATTACTATGTTTTAATTAGAAACCACTTAAACCAAAATAAATCTCTAACCTAGTCATACTTTTGGCAAATTTTCTGCTTTCTCTGGCTTGTTATCATTAAGCGCCATACTTGGAGGATAGTTGTCTCTGCCGAGTCAATGCTTTTCAATCTCAAGATACTTGTGTGCTTGTTTAGACCAGCCCAACCAAAATGTGCTTGGCTACAAGTGGATTTTAAACTAAGATGTATTTCAGATGCTATTATTGATTGTCATAAGTTCGTTTAGCAGTTCAAGATTACAACCAAGAATATGACATTCATTACAAGAAGATCTTCAGTCAGTTGCTAAATTACCTACTATATGATTACCTCTTTTCGTGGCTCTTCAATTTAACCGACGAGTTCCACGATTAGATATCTCCAATGCATTTTTACACACGAACCTTGATGAAACGGTTCATATGGCTCAACATCAAGAGTTCAAAGATTCTTTGTATCTCACTCATGTTTGTCTTTTAAAAAATGCCATATATGACCTCAAGCAAGTTTTCTGCTAATGTAATGTTAGTCTGCCTCTTTTCTCTAAATTCAAACTTTCATGGGGCATTTACATATGCTCTACCCAATTCTTATGTATTTACTTATCTTACACCTATATTTTACTTTTTATATTAATACCACCCAAGTCTTTCATATCACATAAAAAATACAACTATTTTAATTTTAAAAAGGTGAGATACACCTTTTCGTGCATAGGTAAAATGACACATATGTAAAAATTGAAGTTTAGGTCTTAGATACTTAAATATATAAGAATTGAGTGGTATGCTTTAAATCTTCCAACCTTTATCAGTAGCTCTGTCGGCCCATCTTTGATGATTTTTTATACTTAAAACACAAGAACTTTATTTGCTTACTTTTGTTGATTAAGTACTGCATGTCGGAAATGATCAAGATTTTGAAAACCGATATAATCCGTTCACATGAGAAATTTGGGAACTGTATTTACTTTCGTGGCCCTCAAGTTTTTCAATCCAATTCAGGAATCACTNTTTCTACTTCAGCTCATTCAATTGCATCAACATCTATTGCTTCCTCTAATTTTGCTTTCATCTTCACATGCCTCCTCTCTACAAATTGTTTCACTCCCTATGCCTTTCAAGACATCCTTTTCATTTCAGCAGTCAAACACTTCTCCACTTTGCCTATATGGCACATTCTCGTCCATGGTATCGCATGATTACTATGTTTTAATTAGAAACACTTAAACCAAAATAAATCTCTAACCTAGTCATACTTTTGGCAATTTTTCTGCTTTCTCTGGCTTGTCATCATTAAGCGACATACTTGGAGGCTAGTTGTCTCTGCCGAGTCAATGCTTTTTAATCTCAAGATACTTGTGTGCTTGTTTAGACCAGCCCAACCAAAATGTGCTTGGCTACAAGTGGATTTTAAACTAAGATGTATTTCAGATGCTATTATTGATTGTCATAAGTTCGTTTAGCAGTTCAAGATTACAACCAAGAATATGACATTCATTACAAGAAAATCTTCAGTCAGTTGCTAAATTACCTACTATATGATTACCTCTTTTTGTGGCTCTTCAATTTAACCGACGAGTTCCACGGTTAGATATCTCAAATGCATTTTTACACGAGAACCTTGATGAAACGGTTCATATGGCTCAACATCAAGAGTTCAAAGATTCTTGGTATCTCACTCATGTTTGNCATATGGTGGTCGAATTGGTTGATGTTGCGACTAATTTTTTTGAAATTCTATGACATCCTCATATTCAGTTGCATCTTTCATAGCTTGACGTGACATTCAGTAGTTTTATTCGTTCATAAGAATTGGTGTTGTATAAATTAGAGATGCACCCAAATTTAAGCTTATTTCAGATATATGTACGGGCATGTCCTGAAAATTTAAATCCTGATCTCGACTAGCAGAAGTTGTCCACTGTATGTAATATGATACACCTTCATATGTCGATGGTCCGGGGATAATTTGAGGGCCTTGCAAATATTGGTTGACCAATATATGTGAATTATTCTAGATAAGATTGATCATGCGACTCATTTAAGGGAGATCTATGTGTTATGGAAACTAAATATCTCCTTGGAGCATCAACTATTGATCGTATTAGAGTAGTAGAAGCTGACCGACATGGAGCATCATAAGTTGATCTACGATGGCCATGTGGTCTTACATTTGTTCTATGAGATGACCCCACCTCAAAATCATGTTCACTTGGTCTATCGAATGCACTATTATCAATATGAATTGATTATTCCACTTTACGTGAGAACTCCAAGATCTCATCATATTCTTATTTCATAGAACTATCACTTCTACCATACTTTCTACGAATAAAGTAATTCATCTCAAGGTTGTGAAAACCAGACTGGAAATTGAACTGGTAGAAAGAGAGGTTCAAAGTTCAAAGGTTGAACCAAAGGTTCAACCAGATGGCCAAATAAATCATAAATATATTTAAAAATAACAATACAAAATATTTACATTACACTCAATTCTTATGTATTTAAATAACTAACACCTAAAAATTAATTTTAACATATGTCATTTTATCTATGCATGAAAATATGTATTTCACTTTTTAAAAATTAAAATAGTTATATGTTTTATGTGATATAGATAATTTTGGCAATATAAATGTAAAATAAAGAGTTAAGGTGTTAGTTATGTAAATAAATAAAATTGATTGGTATTCATGTAAATTGAATTTCTTTGTAATAATGATCTTTTTGATATGATATGACTGATTTGGGTGGTATAAATGTAAAAAATAGAGTTTGTGTGTTAGATATAAAAAATAAATAAAATTCGGCGATAGGTATGTAATTGCCCGTGAATTGAACGGTTTTTTTGAATCGGAGCCCGTTTGCTGGAGGGGTTTTTATGCCAATCAGAACCGGACCTATGTCTATTATTATGCATCACAACAGAAAAAATTCGTCGTAGCTATAAAATATACTTAATACATATTGTTATTCTCTCTTATGGTGATCAGGAGTAATAAATATCCGATGACTGGAGAGGTGGTTACATTAAGCAGATTGACGCGCAAGATCTATACCGCTGCAAATAAGTAGTGAGTTATGGACCGTTGTCTCCTCATGGTGAGTTCAATGGTACTGTGTATGCGTAGCAATTATTCCATATCTCTATATAGTATCAACGATAATGCACCTAGTCAACTTTTGATTTGACTTGCCATCCGACTCTCTTAAAATCTCATTCTATAAGATCAATAACTATAGATTGAATTCTAGCAAATTATTGTATAATGCGATCTGGAAGGTGCCAGTTGACAGACTTTCAACTTATTAGTGGAGCGCGGTCCAAATATCCATGCTCTCAAAACATATGTCATGTAATAACACCATATAAATATTTAAATATGACGTCAAAATAACCTGAGTATCAAGTTATATCTTTAATTATATCTTGCATAAGTATTACACAGACATGTAATTAAATTGAAAATGTATAAAATACCTGAATCTATCTAAGTTCATCAAATTCGTCTCTATATATTTTAAGATTTTCAACTGACACTTCACGCATCCACTCTGCAATCTATCTACATGTTATTTAAACAAATGAGGATAAGCCAATCAATAGTTTGTGTATATATGCATATAGAAATTGATTATGTACTTGAATCCGAGCGATTTGCTTGATAATTTATGGGGAGTAGGAACATAAAGAGCGGGTTTACTAACATGCAAGTACTCCCAACTCCACACTTGAAGCAAATGCGAACACCCAACGATAGTAACAAAGGTATACTTAGTTGATAGATTTATTCTCTAATAAATGTATCAGCATCGACCTTCCCAAAGAATATCGTACAAATTCATTGAAATTATACAATAATGGTAAATATTGCAATTAAACATGTGATCTAGATGTATGTGGAAATACAAAACAACCTAATATGTACAAAATATAAGTCTTAACATGCCTTTAAAAAAATTAATTGTAAATCCTTGTAATACTCCCTGTAAAATTGTTAATGGAGCCAACGATGATGTATTGTAAGTGCCTAACACAAATGATATCTGCAACTTGTAGTGTATTTATAAACAGTGTGCACTATACTGGCCACTCCCCGCCACGAGTAAGTGACCGACCACTCTAAAAATTGTGCCCTATAAAAAATTAATGATTTTAGTAGTGATATTGATTTTACATAATTTTTATATAAGAAAAGTACTTTGTATGACCTGATCTGAATTTNTGATTTATTCTCTAATAAATGTATCAGCATCGACCTTCCCAAAGAATATCGTACAAATTCATTAAAATTATACAATAATGGTAAATATTGCAATTAAACATGTGATCTAGATGTATTTGGAAATACAAAACAACCTAATATGTACAAAATATAAGTCTTAACTTGCCTTTAAAAAATTAATTGTAAATCCTTGTAATACTCCCTGTAAAATTGTTAATGGAGCCAACGATGATGTATTGTAANATTAATTGTAAATCCTTGTAATACTCCCTGTAAAATTGTTAATGGAGCAAACGATGATGTATTGTAAGTGCCTAACACAATTGATACCTGCAACTTGTAGTGTATATATAAACAGTGTGCACTATACTGGCCACTCCCCGCCACTAGTAAGNCTAACACAATTGATACTTGCAACTTGTAGTGTATATATAAACAGTGTGCACTATACTGGCCACTCCCCTCCACTAGTAAGTGACCGACCACTTTAAAAATTGTGCCCTATAAAAAATTAATAATTTTAGTAGTGATATTGATTTTACATAATTTTTATATAAGAAAAGTACTTTGTATGACCTGATCTGAATTTGTTTCTCGATGTGATTCACTTAATGATGAAATGCTCGAATGTGCTTCTGGTTGGGATGTATTTTTATCCCTGAACATATGTCTAGCATGGTGGCGGTTTCCTCTCGAACCACTGCTCTATCATTGCAGTTATCATATCTCCGCATGTTTATTTTGATTAATCTAATATTTATCATGCTGCTTCTACCTCTTCCAGTACTTCTGCAACCTACTCCATGCCAACTCCACTTACCCTTTAGGTTACTACTCTCTCCTCTCCACAAAGTTCTACTTCAGCTCATTCTATTGCATCAACATCTATTGCTTCCTCTAATTTTGCTTTCATCTTCACATGCCTCCTCTCTACAAATTGTTTTAGTCCCTATGCCTTTCAAGACATCCTCTTCATTTCAGCAGTCAAACACTTCTCCACTTTGCCTATATAGCACATTCTCGTCCATGGTATCGCATGATTACTATGTTTTAATTAGAAACACTTAAACCAAAATAAATCTCTAATCTAGTCATACTTTTGGCAAATTTTCTGCTTTCTCCGGCTTGTCATCATTAAGCGCCATACTTGGACGCTAGTTGTCTCTGCTGAGTCAATGCTTTTCAATCTCAAGATACTTGTGTGCTCGTTTAGACCAGCCCAACCAAAATGTGCTTGGCTACAAGTGGATTTTAAATTAAGATGTATTTCTGATGGTATTATTGATTGTCATAAGTTCGTTTAGCAGTTCAAGGTTACAACCAAGAATATGACATTCATTACAAGAAAATCTTCAGTCAGTTAAATTACCTACTATATGATTACCTCTTTTCGTGGCTCTTCAATTTAACCGACGAGTTCCACGGTTAGATATCTCCAATGCATTTTACACACGAACCTTGATGAAACGGTTCATATGGCTCAACATCAAGAGTTCAAAGATTCTTGGTATCTCACTCATGTTTTTCTTTTAAAAAATGCCATATATGACCTCAAGCAAGCTTTCTGCTAATGTAATGTTAGTCTGCCTCTTTTTCTCTAAATTCAAACTTTCATGGGGCATTTACATATGCTCCACCCAATTCTTATGTATTTACTTATCTTACACCTCTATTTTACTTTTTATATTAATACCACCCAAGTCTTTCATATCACATAAAAAATACCACTTTTTTAACTTTAAAAAGGTGAGATACACCTTTTCGTGCATAGGTAAAATGACACATATGTAAAAATTGAAGTTTAGGTCTTAGATACTTAAATATATAAGAATTGAGTGGTATGCTTTAAATCTTCCAACCTTTATCAGTAGCTCTATCGACCCATCTTTGATGATTTTTTACACTTAGAACACAAGAACTTTATTTGCTTACTTTTGTTGATTAAGTACTGCATGTCGGAAATGATGAAGATTTTGAAAACCGATATAATCCGTTCACATGAGAAATTTGGGAACTGTATTTACTTTCGTGGCCCTCAAGTTTTTCAATCCAATTCAGGAATCACTCTTAGTTAGTCCAAATATGTCTAGGAAATATTTCACAGAGGTGGAATTACTGATTGTAAACCTCTATATCCGATCCATTTGCATCTATGTTATTCCTTTCTGTTGCAGCCATCGACCTAGTTTTGGATCAATAACTTCTCTATCGATTAGCTGGCTCTCTATAATATCTATCACTCGATCTAATATCACTTTTGCCATCAACAAAGTATGTTAGTGCATGCATCAACCTTTATAATGCCATCTTCAACTTCTCAAATGTGTTCTACGATAGATCAAAAAGGGAGATCTACTTTAAGCATATGCGGAGTTAGATTGGGCTGATGATTCCACGGATAGAAAATCTACCCTAGTTATTATACTAGCGGTGGTTTTACTTTTATTTCATGGCGTGTTAAGAAGCAATTTATCGTTGTTTGCTTTTCTACCGAAGTTGAATGTTATGCTCTCGCATCGGCTGCCATCGACATTATTCAGCTTTGACGCACTTGCCTTGAATTTTCTATTTCTATGGACACCTTGATCATATATTTCAACTATTTCTTCCATTGTACTTGTAAATGACTTGGGGGTAGTTTATGATCAATTTTGTTTTTTTTTGTTTTTTTTTTTGGTTTAGTTTTGTTTATGTTTTGATTTGAAACAAAACAAGTTTGATTATTTGATCAAAGTATGGTTGTTTCTAAAAGTACTGAAAGCACCAAAAAGCTATTTTGAGTCTTTTAAAAACATGCAAATTTGTTTTTAGAAAGAAAAAAAACAGTAAAAAATGTACTAATTAAACATATTTTTGATAACAAAATATAGAATAAAAGATAAAAAATAAAATTGATCCCAAATGAGGCGTTTGTGTATCATGCCATACTAAGGAACTATTTGGGATCAAATTTGATCTTTGTTTTTATTTTATTTTGTTTATGTTTTTTATTTAAAACAAAATATATTTGATATGTTAAAATAAAATAAGATTGTTTTTAAAAACACTCAAAATATCTAAAAGTTATTTTAAGTATTTTCAAAAACACGTTAACTTATTTCTTAAGGCAAAAAATAAAACATCTAAAAACCACACTAAAGAAACACATTTTTAAAAATAAAAGAAACCAAAAAACAAAAGAAAAAACAAAGGTGAGCCCAAAGAAGCCCTAAGCATATTAAAATTGACAGTCACTTTTTTTTGCGAGTTTATTTCTTCCAAGTTAATTTTTGTTCACCGCACCTTTTCTCACAATCGGCCGGCGGATATTTCAACCAATGCTCTTTCTACTAGACCTTTTGAATTACTTTGTAACATGTTGATGATAGTTCCTCCAATCATTATTTTAAAGGGAGGTGATGACGTATAATTCGATCGTTTCTCTACGATGGAAATTAGTCAACTTACCTGCAAATTCATCTCCATCACACGATGCTAACTGCACAATAATCTTATCTCTTGATCAATATCAAAGGCTGTTACCAAACTTTGGGCAAATCTGTCTTCCTACTGTGCTGTGTCGTTTACATTAGTTCTCATTAAGGACAAATTTAACAAAGCCAAATGAGTCTTTAGTGGCTAATTTGTCCCCACACTTTAAGACCCATTCGGGCTTCCTATTTTATGATTAAAGATGATGATAAACAAATATTCTTGGGATATTGTAATTGTTTGGTGATATAGGGAATACAGTCAATGAATGGATGGCTAATCATGGGTTGTTCTTATTGTCTTCTTTTGTGATTATTGCAAAACAATATTAAACTATCATTTTTCATGTTATATTTGATTATGGATAATATTTGTATTTCTTGTTCATGAGACCACTTTTCTTTTTTTTTTTCTTCAGGTATGCGTGGATTTGAGTGAAGGGAAGAAGAGAACTCAATCAGCCTGTATGGCATTAATATCTTACAAGCCAAACAGTAACTTGTTCTTCAACTTTTTGCTGCTTCACATATTTATGATTACTTCTTCATTTTCTACATGTAAATAACTTTATTTATGTTTCGCAGTCTGATATATATTTTAATATTTTAAATTCAAGTACTAGTGCTGATTATTACTTGTTAAGAATCTTAATCATGGTGCTCAAATGCACGCCATTAGCATGCCTCTGTGGCTCTGTTCCAGATTAAACCTGATCTTGAATCATCTGCTATACATATTGTCTCTGAGGGCATATATACTCTGTTTTTCTGTAGGCAAATTTGATTAAGATTTCATTATTTTTACATCCTGGCTTCTCGTGTTGCATATTTGATTGCTCTTCTGGCTGTAGTATTGCATATTTTTGCCTATGGAAGAACGAAGTATTGTTTCAGGTGTGAAATCTGTAATATGAAGAATTTTAAGTGCTATATATGTAAAACTCCCCTATATATTTTTACTCATCATAAAATCTTAAAATAATCTGTATTCCATCTAAATCTATCGGATGCTATAATCTTGGGAAGTTACAGGATTTTCCTTCATTCAAAAAACGCAAAAGGTATTAATCTTAATGTATATAATGCTTGTTCATATTCGGAATACTTGGTGATCTTCATTAAGTTCTTTTAAGGCTAAGTTTAAAAGTTTGATTCTGTTTAGAAGATTTGTGTTGGGATGGAGAAATCAGGTTCAATCGATTCACAACTAAATCACACTGCAGAAAGACACCAATTTGAGAGATTGAGAACAAAAAAATTAACAAAAGCGCATAAAGATTAAAAAAAAAATTAAGAAAAGCATGGAACATTTAATGTGCAAAAATTTGAATTGAAAAAAATCATGGAATCTGTAACACAAAAAAATTCACTATGACATGTAGAGAAATGTACATAATACAACACACTCAGAATTCTTCTCTACAAGTCTGGAACTCACAAACACTCTTCCTCCCTCAATTGCAGAAGAGCAAGCCTCATAACTCTAAACAGAACTTGTTGCACGCTCATTCTGTCTTGCTCTTGCATTGTCAAGAATGCATTCTCATATAGAAGTTGGAGACTTAAATTTTAATCGGAAGAGAAACCTCTTCTTGTGTTTAGAGCATCACTGCCGAGCATTGCCTTTCCACTCACTCTATCTAAAGTTGTTGTAGGTGTGCCAAGATTTAAATTAAACATACGGAGGCGTAGTTGCATCTCTTCCGAGCACTGAAGTTTAAATTGCTTTGATTCCAGATGAAGGTTCTAGGAGTGCCTAGCTTTGAGTAATTAATTGAGCTGAATTTCAGTTGTCCATCCAGTGCATTGCTTCATTTACAACCCTATAAATATATATATATATATATATATATATATATATATATATATATATATATATATATATATATATATANGTTCTACTTCAGCTCATTCAATTGCATCAACATCTATTGCTTCCTCTAATTTTGCTTTCATTTTCACATGCCTCCTCTCTACAAATTGTTTCACTCCCTATGCCTTTCAAGACATCCCCTTCATTTCAGCAGTCAAACACTTCTCCACTTTGCCTATATGGCACATTCTCGTCCATGGTATCGCATGATTACTATGTTTTAATTAGAAACCACTTAAACCAAAATAAATCTCTAACCTAGTCATACTTTTGGCAAATTTTCTGCTTTCTCTGGCTTGTTATCATTAAGCGCCATACTTGGAGGATAGTTGTCTCTGCCGAGTCAATGCTTTTCAATCTCAAGATACTTGTGTGCTTGTTTAGACCAGCCCAACCAAAATGTGCTTGGCTACAAGTGGATTTTAAACTAAGATGTATTTCAGATGCTATTATTGATTGTCATAAGTTCGTTTAGCAGTTCAAGATTACAACCAAGAATATGACATTCATTACAAGAAGATCTTCAGTCAGTTGCTAAATTACCTACTATATGATTACCTCTTTTCGTGGCTCTTCAATTTAACCGACGAGTTCCACGATTAGATATCTCCAATGCATTTTTACACACGAACCTTGATGAAACGGTTCATATGGCTCAACATCAAGAGTTCAAAGATTCTTTGTATCTCACTCATGTTTGTCTTTTAAAAAATGCCATATATGACCTCAAGCAAGTTTTCTGCTAATGTAATGTTAGTCTGCCTCTTTTCTCTAAATTCAAACTTTCATGGGGCATTTACATATGCTCTACCCAATTCTTATGTATTTACTTATCTTACACCTATATTTTACTTTTTATATTAATACCACC
>JXCR01142055.1:0-46607 GCA_002079205.1 Phalaenopsis hybrid cultivar
GTAATTAACTATAGGGGCTTGCCCTTATAGGAAGCATGTCCGAACCCAGCTTAAAATAAACCATATTTAATCCTTTATATTAAATAAGGGAGCTTGTCAGCAAATAAAAAGGTTACGAAGACCAGACAAATGTCATACTTTTTTGTGTTTGTTTGATCGAGTCTCATCCTCAAGTATTGTGTTTATCCTTCGAGATGAATACAGGGTTTGAGGTATAGTTCTCTTTCATTTAAAATATAAAAAATATGGGGTTAGTTTGATTTCATACTTTTTTAAACTTGAAAGTCCTTCTGAGGCAGGCAATGGGATTTCAATTCCGGTGACCGACAGCTTCTTACGGGCAACTCCCCACCAACCAAAAATAGCGCCGACAAACACTTCCTACTAATACTGAATCAAATCCAAAAGACCAGAATAAAGAGCAAGTTAAAGTCGTACAACTTAGAACGGAAGAGAGTTGGAAGAAAGAATGAAGTAGAGAGAGAAGAAATTAAAGAATCAAAAGAGGACGCACTAAAAGATTTTGAAAGACCTATTTCTCCACTGAAAATTGATTTAGAAAAACCACCACCTCCATTTCCTAAGAGACTTTGATAAAAGAAGTTGGATAAGCAATTTTAAAATTTTCTAGAAATATTTAGGAAACTTACAATCAATATTCCATTTTGCTGAAGCCTTAGAACAAATGCCAAGCTATGTAAGGTTTATGAAGGATATTCTCAACAAAAAAAGGGAGTTTGAAGATAATGAGACTGTTGCACTTAGTGAGGAGTGCAGTGCTATAATTCAAAATAAACTTCCTAAAAAGCTTAAGGATCCTAATAGCTTTAATATTCCATGTGCAATAGGAGACATATTTAATGGGAAAGCATTATGTGATTTAGGTGCAAGCATTAACCTTATGCCATTATCAATATTTAAAAGATTGGGATTAGGAGTAATAACTCCAAATATTGTAACTCTGCAGTTAGCAGATCGTTCAATAACCTATCCTAAAGTTGTTATAGAAGATGCTTAGTGAATGTGGATCAATTTATCTTTTCTATTGATTTCATTGTGCTAGATATGGAGGAAGATAAAGCGATACCTATCATTTTTGGGAGACCTTTCCTAGCCACAAGAAAAGCAATGATAGACATGCAGAAAGGGGAATTAACAATGCACATCAATGATCAAACAATTACTTTTAACGATTCAAAATCAACAAAAGGTAAAGGAGATGAATGCTATAGAATGGATGTTATAAGATATCTCAGTGAATGTCATTTCAAGATTACTTATGAAGAAAAATCTGAAGAAAAAGATTGGCAACACGAGCAAGAAGAGGAATTAGATTAATGTGTAAACCTTTTTAAGGAAGATTCAAGTTATGTTCAAGTAAGTTTTAAAATTTTGGACATGATAGACAAAGACAAATCATTTTGTCCATCTATTGAAAAACCTCCAGAACTTGAGTTGAAATTACTTTCTGAACATTTAAAATTATACCTTTTTAGGAGATTCCACTACTTTACCCGTTATAATTTTCTCAAAGTTAAAAAAGGAAGAAGAAGAAAAGCTAATGAAAATTCTGAAAAATTTTAAGAAAGCCTTCGGATGGACAATTGCTGATATTAAAGGAATCAGTCCTTCAATTTTTATGCATAGAATTAATCTGAAAGAAAATGCAAACCCATTGCTGATCCACAAAGGAAATTAAATCCTGTCATGAAAGTGATTATGAAGAAAGAAATTTTAAAGTGGTTAGATGATGTAATTATCTACCCTATTTCACATAGTGCATGGGTTAGTCCAATTCACAGTGTTCCTAAGAAAGGAGGAGTAACTGTAACTATAAATGAGCATAATGAGTTAATACCTACTAGACAAGTTTACAGGGTGGCGATTATGCATTGATTATAGAAAATTAAATCTTGCCACTAGGAAAGATCATTTTCCATACCCTTTCTTGATCAAATGCTGGATAGACTAGCTGGGCATAAGTACCTTTTTTTTCTGGATGGATATATCAGTTATCACCAAATTTAAATATCTCCTGAGGATCAAGATAAAATAACATTTATCAGTCCTTATGGTACTTCTGCTTTTAGAGGAATGCCCTTTGGTTTATGTAATGCCCCTGTTACATTTCAAAGATGTATGATGGCAGATTTTTGTGATTTAATTGAAAAAGGGATAGAAGTCTTTATGGATGAATTTTTAGTGTTTGGAACTTTATTTGACTCATGTTATGTAAAGTTCTTAAGCGTTATGAAGAAACAAATTTAGTCCTTAACAATGAAAAAATGTCAATTTATGGTAGGAGGAGGAATTTTATTAGGTCATCAAAGATCTAAAAATTGTATAGAAGTAGATCCTGCTAAAATTCAAGTGATCGTTAATTTACCTTATCCAACAAATATAAGGGAAATTAGGAGTTTTTTAGGACATGTTGGATTCTATAGGCGATATATTAAGGAATTCTCTAAGATTGCTAAGCCTTTATGTCATTTACTGGAGAACGATGAAATTTTCAATTTTGATGAAGAATGCCTAAAAGCTTTTAAATTATTAAAAGAAAATTTAATCACTACACCAATTTTAGTTTCATCAAATTGGGAAAAACCTTTTGAACTTATGTGTGATGCAAGTGATTATGCTATTGGAACTCTTTTAAGATAAAGATATGATAAAATTTTCAAAGTTGTTTATTATGCTAACAAAATTCTTAATGAAACTCAAATTAATTATACAACAACTAAATAAGAGTTATTAGCAATAGTATATGCCTTTGATAAATTTAGATCATAAGTGATTGAAACTCATTGTATAGTGCATACAGATCATTATGCTATTAAGTACTTAATGAAAAAGAAGGATACTAAACTGAGACTTATAAGTTGGATTCTTCTTTTACAAGAATTTGATTTTCAAATAGTTGATCGAAAGGGAACTGAAAATCAATTTGCTGATCATTTCTCTAGGCTTGAATTAGAAAAACTACTCTGTTTTGAAAAAGAAATTAATGAACATTTTCCAGATGAAAAATTGTTCATTGTAAATGAGTGGCGTGTTCTGTGGTATGCCGACATTGTGAACTATATTGTTAGTGATCTTAAACCCTATGGAATGACATACCAACAAATGAGAAAATTTAAAAGCTAAGTCTTATTTTTGGGATGACCCATATTTATATAAACAAGGAAGAGATCTGATCATTCGAAGATGTGTACCATTAGAAGAAACGTATAAAATTATCCAAAAATATCCTAATTCTAATTTTAGGGGACATTTTGGTGTTGATAAAACAACATACAAAATTCTACAATCTGGATTTTATTGTCTTACAATTTATAGAGATATTAATGCTTATATCAGAACTTGTGATAGATGTCAAAGAGTAGGCAATATTTCTAGAAGAAATGAGATGTCCCTCAATTATACGCTAGAACGTTGAAATATTTGATATTTGGGGATTAGATTTCATGGGTCCATTTATACCATCTTTCAAAAAAAAAATATTTGATGTTTGGGGATTAGATTTCCTGGGACCATTTATACCATCTTTCGGAAATTTAGAAATAGTAGGCAATATTTCTAGAAGAAATGAGATACCCCTCAATTATATGCTAGAAGTTGAAATATGTAGGCAATATTTCTAGGAGAAATGAGATGCCCCTCAATTATATGCTAGAAGTTGAAATATTTGATGTTTGGATTAAATTTCATGGGGCAATTTATACTATCTTTCGTAAATTTATATATTCTATTAGCAGTAGACTATGTATCCAAATGGATAGAAGCTATTTCTTTACCTTGATGTGATGCTCAAAGTGTTGCAAATTTTTTTTTTGGAAACGAACATATTTTGTAGATTTGGGATGCCGAGAATTATCATTACTAATGGGCGAAGTCATTTCAGAAATGTCATTATGGAAAAGTTATTAAAGAAATATCATATAAATCATAAGATTGCTACTGCTTATCATCCGCAGAAAAGTGGTTAGGCTGAATTATCCAATCAAGAAATTAAAAGAATTATGGAAAATCTGTGAATCCAACAAAAATGGATTGGTTAGTCAAACATGACTATGCTTTGTGGGTATATAGGAGTGCATATAGAACTCCTATTGGATTGTCCCCATATAGGCTAATATTTGGGAAAGTTTGTCACTTACTAGTTGAACTTGAGCATAAAGCATATTGGGCTATTAAAAAGTTCACTTTATAATATAAAATATGTTGGTAAGAAAAGATTGTTACAATTAAATAAGCTTGAAGAGATAAGGAATGAAACTTTTGAGAGTGCTAAGATTTATAAGGAAAAGATGAAAATGTGGCATGATCAAAAGATTCTTACTAAAAATATTCAGCCAGTGCAACAAGTTTTGCTATATAATGCAAGGTTAAGATTTTTCCCAGACAAACTTAAGTCCAGGTGGATGGGCCCATTTGTTGTGATAAAAGTTTATCCTTAAGGAGCTGTAGATGTTAAAGATCCTAATTTTGAGAAAATTTTTAAGGTGAATGGACATAGACTGAAACCTTATTATATAGGGGATCAACATAAATATAAGGATGGAATGATATTGGGTTAACTAGAATGAACACTGGTTACGTCGAGCTGACGACGTAAAACCAAGCGCTTTGTGGGAGGTAACCCATAGTTATCAGTGTGTTTTTGCTTTGATTGTTGTTTTGAGTCTGATTAAGAATTTTAAGGAATTGTTTTTGAGTTTATTATGTGCTATTAATGATTTTTAGACTTTATTTAGTGACCTAGACATGTTAGAATAAGAATTTAGATGTTAAGTTGACTGATACAAAAATGTGCACTAGCGCTTAAGCGCTAGATCCGGCGCTTAAGTGCGGTAGTTTAATCATTACTAAAGGAAAATATGTTGAGATTTTCATATCTATTTTACATTGATTTTGATGATATTGCACTTTAAAGAAAGAAATTTTTGATGTTTTCTTGCAGGTATGTTAAATTATGGTCATTGGAGCAAAAAGAAGCAAAAAGGAGCGAATTTAGAGCAAAAGGACCAAAATATGAAGATTTGATCTTGGGTGCCGACGGCGGGCTCGACGCAGCCGATGGTGGGTTTTCCTGAAAGTCCAGTATTAAATATTCTAGAAGGCCGCCGACGACGCCATCGAGGCCGCCGACGGTGAGCATGACGGTTCTATCAACAGATGCATTGATTGTGGACGATTTTTGAAGGGACGCTTGAGCAACTCTTGAAAACTCTTCTACAACTTTAAAAGAAACAATTTGGAGGTTGAAAAAGGGGGTGTCCGCTGAGTCTTTGTCATTTGTGGTGCCCATTAGAGTGTAGAGAGTGGTTAGTATTGTGAGGAATTCTACGAGAGATTGTAAGTGTGGAAGGAAAGTGAGAGATTTCTTCCTCCTTTCCACTTCAAAAGAGAATTCTGTGTGCTGTAAAGAAAGGAAGAGATTTAGAGGAACTTTGAGGAGTTTGATTGGGGAGGAATTAGAGATAAGTTGTATTTACTTATTGAACTTTGTATGAATTTGCTTTTATATATAAATTCCAATTTTTTTTGTATCTTCTCCATGAGTTTTAAGTAGTTTTCTCTGTCATTCTTCTTGTCTTGAGATTTTGTGAAATGGTGATTTGAATTGGTTGTGCAATGAGAATTTTAAAGAAGTTGTGATGATCTTTTCACTTCTATCTTAATTTACTTCCAATATGGCCAATTAATTTGTTAAAATATGTTGAGTTTTACAACTAAAGCGAAGATTACATCCAAGATTTAGGGAGGTCAAAGTCCTTGAAAGTTGGGTGCAAATATATAAGGAAATAAAAAGTATCGGGCGTAGAATTGGAGATTTTAGAGTGACACACTAAAATTCTCAATTTTTTCCTATCATTTGGGTGTTGAAGTGTAGATGTTAGCCCTCAGGCGAGGGGAACGTGGGAGCTCGAAAGTAAGAGCCGGTATTCTCCCAGCCTAGCCGCAGATTCAGTAAACAAGCGTAGGATTAGTCAATGTTCTTTATGTTTGGGTGTTGATGTGTAGATGTTAGCCCTCAGGTGAGGGGAACGTGGGAGCTCCAAAGTGTCCGGTATCCTCCCAGCCTAGCTGTAGATTCAGTAACCAAGCATAGGATTAGTCAATGTTCTTTATTCGGTATCCTTCCAGCGTACCCGCAGATTCTGTAACTAAGCTTAGGATTAGTCAATATTGTTTTTGTATCGTTCAAAGGGTAAAGAATATGTATGCTCCTATTTGGCACAATACAATTTGAACTGATTCAATTTATCCATTCATTTAAATTTCTTGACAAGGAGAAGGATGCTTTCTTATATATTGAACTTCACTTTAGAAACTTTATTAGTAGAATTAGTTAATTAAGATTTTATTAAAATTAAATTTTTATTTCATTTGCCTATTAGTGACAAATATGCAAATTGAACTATATTGTTGTGATTAAGTATTGATTTTTTTTAAATCTTAATTCGTAGCCTCTAATATTACTTTTTATGGGATCGATATCTAGGACTCCATTAGAGCCCTGTATTACTTGAGCGATACGTATACTTGCGTTGATAAGTGTGACTTTGTAATTATTATATATTTTATACATATCCTTATCAAATCTATAACCGTTGTCAAGTTTTTGTCGTCGTTGTCGGGTATTTAAATCTTCTAGCAGCAGTATCAAATTCTTGTATTCTTAAGCATATCTAAAGTCGTTGTCAAGTTTTTGGCGTCGCTGCCGGGGAGTAAAAATTAGATTTAAAAAAAATCAAATCTTAATTAGAGTAACGGACAAACCAGGACTATTATAAAACTTTTACTTGAATTGCAACTTATTTTCATATTTAGTTAACTATTTTTTCTCTGTACTGATTTCAATTGTATGCATAAATTTTGATCTGAAAATCTTATACCCTACGATTGAGAATTAGAACGCACTGTTAGGAGAATTACAAAACTAAGAAAAAAACTTAGAACTCCTGACACAATGGAAAACAATGTGAACAATCAAGGAATAGAAAAAGAACATCAACCTAGACCTCTACGAGATTATGCAATCCTACAGCATATGGAATTCACTTATCTATCCAAAATCCTGATGTAGCTGCTAATTCATTTGAGCTCCGACCTGTTATTATCCAAATGGTACAAAAAAATCAATTCGGAGGTACACCAAATGAAGATCCTAATTTACACCTCACTTTTTTTTAGAACTTTGTGCTAGCTTTAAATATGATAGAGTTTTGAATGATGTTGTTAGACTGAGACTTTGTCCTTTTTCACTTGGGGATAAGGCTAAGATGTGGTTAAATTCGTTAGCACCTAGATCTATTAGAACTTGGGGAGAACTTTCATAGAAATTTCTATACAAATATTTCCCTCCATCCAAAACTGCTAAACTTAGAAATGACATAACATCATTTTGTCAGATTGATGGAGAGTCGATATATGAAGCTTGGGAGAGATTTAAAGATCTTCTTAGGAAGTGCCCACATCATTCGTTACCAGATTGATTGATAATTCAAACTTTTACAATGGAATAGTGGGATCTCTTAGATTGATTATAGATGTTATAGCTGGTGGTTCTTGAATGTCAAAATCTTTTGATGAGGCTTATTCATTAATAGCAGAGATGACTACCAACAATTTTCAATGGCCCTCTGAAAGGCTAAATCTTAAAAGAGTAGCTAGTATCCACGATTTTGATGCAACGTCTATGTTAGCTTCGCAGATTGTTGCAATATCAAAGATATTAGAACATTATGGAATGAATTATTCTCCAACACCTACTATGATGGAAGAGAATTCATCTGGGCAATTTGTGGATGTTCAACTTTCATATGAGACTTTAAATGCTATTAATAGACCTAACAACCCCATATTCGAACTATTATAACCCAGGTTGGAAGAATCATCCCCAACTCCTATGATGGAAGAAAATTCATCTGGGCAATTTGTGGATGTTCAACCTTCATATGAATTTAAATGCTATTAATAGACCTAACAACCCCATATTCGAACTATTATAACCCAGGTTGGAAGAATCATCCCTCTTATGAGACGTTAAATGCTATTAACAATAGACCCAACAATCCTTATTTGAACTATTATAACCCAGGTTAGAAGAGTCATCCTAACTTTAATTGGAATAACAGTTCTTCTACAAATCAACAATAGGCAAACACCCAGTAAACCCATTGGGAAATTCATCCAACCAAGGAAATGTTAATTATAGACATTCTTATCCTCCAGGATTTAACAGTAACACTCAATTTAAGAAAAAAAAGTTGTCTATGGAAGAGCTAATACTGAACATGGGTCAACAATTGCAGAGTCAAGGAAATCAATTATAAATTCAAGGAAACCAGTTACAAAATCAAGGAATTGCTATTAAGAATATTGAAAACCAATTGGTGCATATCGCCACTGCGCTTAGTAACCAAACATTGGGAAATTTTCTTAGTACTGTGGAACTAAATCTTAAAGATCAAGAAAAAGAACAGATAAAAGTGATACAATTACGAAGTGGAAAAGAATTAGAAACAAGAGTGCAGAAAGAAACAAAAATACAAAAATAGAAAGTGGATATAAAAAAAGAAAAGGATCATGAATACCCAGATTTAGAATATCCACTTACACCAATAAAAATTACTATGGAGAAACGTCCACCACCGTTTCTTTAAATATTGAAGCAATACAAAAAGAATAAATAATTTTCCAAGTTTATAGAAATTCTTAAGAAATTAACGATAAATATTCCCTTCGTAGAAGCTTTAGAGTAAATGCCCAATTATGTGAAGTTTATGAAAGATATACTGAACAAGAAAAGGAAGTTCACGGATAACAAAACTGTTGCACTTAGCGAAGAGTGCAGTGCAATTTGAACAAGAAAAGGAAGTTCATTGATAATGAGGCTGTTGCACTTAGCGAAGAGTGTAGTGCAATTGAATAAGAAAAGGAAGTCTTAGAGCAAATGCCCAATTATGTGAAATTTATGAAAGATATTCTGAACAAGAAAAGGAAGTTATTGCACTTAGCGAAGAATGTAGTGTAGATATTCAGAAAAAACTTCCTGAAAAATTAAAAGATCCAGATAGTTTCACTATACCACGTGCTATCGGTGAAAGATTTTTTGGAAGAGCTTTATGTGATTTGGGAGCTAGTATTAATCTTATGTTTCTATCAATTTTCAAAAAAATAGGATTAGGAGAAGTCTCACCTACTTCTGTAACTCTTCAGTTAGTGGATCGTTCAGTTACTTAAGGATTAGGAGAGGTCTCACTTACTTCTGTAACTCTTCAGTTAGCGGATCGTTCAGTTACTTACCTAAGGAGTTATAGAAGAAGGGTTAGTAAAAGTGGATAAATTTATCTTTCCTGTGGATTTCATTGTTTTAGATATGGAGGAGATTAGGATTAAGAGAAGTTTCACCTACTTCTGTAACTCTACAGTTAGTGGATCGTTCAGTTACATATCCTAAGGGAATTATAGAAGATGTGTTAGTAAAAGTTGATAAATTTATCTTTCCTGTGGATTTTATTTTTTTAGATATGGATGAAGATAAAGAAATACCTATAATTTTAGGGAGACCTTTTTTATTTACTAGAAGAGCAATGATAGATGTTCAAAGGGGAGAATTAACCATGAGAGTTAACAATCAAGAAGTGACTTTTAACATTGTGAAATCTATGAAATACCCTATTGTTGAAAGAGATAATTGGTCAAGAAGTGACTTTTAACATTGCGAAATCTATGAAATACCCTGTTGTTGAAAGAGATAATGTTTTTTGCATGGAAATTAGTGAACATCTATTGAACAAGAATTTTAAAGAATATTTTAAAGAGAAAAAAATATTTTGAAGACAAAGATGAAGTTATTTTGAATGAAATAAAAAATGAAGAATTAGATTATGTTCAGGAAAGATTTGAGATGCTGGATATTACAGGAAATGCTAATATAGTTTCGTCAAGTATAAAACCACCTGAACTTGAGTTGAAAGTATTGCCTAGCCACTTGAAGTATGTGTCGTCAATTATAAAATCACCTGAACTTGAGTTGAAAGTATTGCCTAGCCACTTGAAGTATGTGATCGATTATAAAACCACCTGAACTTGAGATGAATGTATTGCCTAACCACTTGAAGTATGTATTTTTAGGAGACTCATCTACATTACCTGTTATTATGAATTATAAAACAACCTGAACTTGAGTTGAAAACATTACCTAACCACTTGAAGTATGTGTTTTCATTGCCTAACCACTTGAAGTATTTGTTTCTGGAAAAATCATCTATATTACCTGTTATTATATCTTCAGAGTTAAATGATTGCAAGACCAAAGACTTTTGGATACATTAAAAAGATATAAGAAAGCTTTTGGTTGGACCTTAGCTGATATTAAAGGAATCAGTCCTTTGATATGTATGCACATAATTATACTGAATGAACAATATAAACCAAGAGTTGATACACAAAGGAGATTAAACCCAATGATGAAATAAGTAGTCAAGAAGGAAATTTTGAAATGGTTGGACACTAGAATTATATATCCTATTTCGGACAGTGCATGGGTAAGTCCAATTCATTGTGTTCTTAAGAAAGGAAGGGGGATTGCTGAAGCACAAGAGAATAATGAATTAATACCTATCAGACAAATTACTGGGTGATGTATTTGCATTGATTATAGAAAATTAAACAATGCCACTAGGAAAGATCACTTCCCTTTACCATTTCTAGACCAAATAGTCGATAGACTTACTTGAAACAAATATTTTTATTTTTCAGATGGATATACCGGCTACCATCAAATTCCTATTTCTCCTGAAGATCAAGAAAAGACAACACTTACTAGTCCTTTTAGAACTTTTGCTTTTCGAAGAATGCCTTTTGGATTATGTAATGCACCTACAACATTCGAGAGATGTATGATGTCTATATTTAGTAAGCTAATTGATGATGGAATAGAAGTGTTTATGAATAATTTCTCTAAATTTGGAACATCATTTGACGCATGCTTAAATTTTCTTGAGAAAGTTTTGGAGTTATGCAAAAGAACTAATTTAGTTCTAAATTGGGAGAAATGTCAATTTATGGTTGCAGGAGAAATTGTGTTAGGGAATAAAATTTTGGAAAATGGTATGGAACTGCAAAAATTCAAGTTATATCTAAATTAACACCTCTTACTAATGTAAGAGGGGTTAGAAGTTTACTTGGATATGTTGGTTATTACATGCGTTATATTAAAGATTTTTAAAAAATTACCAAACCTCTATGCCAACTTTTAGAAAAGGACAAGAAATAAGTTTACTGAAGACTGCTTAAATTTCTTTGAGTTGTTAAAGAAAAAGCTAATCTCCTCCCCTATAATAATTTCACCTAATTGGGAGAAACCATTCAAACTGATGTGTGATGCTAGTGATTATGTTATTGGAGCTGTTCTTGGACAAAGGTATGATAAGATTTTTAAAGTTATTTACTACACTAGTAAAATTCTTAACGATTCTGAAATTAACTACACTGTTACTGAAAAAGAGTTACTGGCTATTGTGTATGCTTTTGACAAATTTAGATCTTATTTAATTAGAGCTAAATGTGTTGTGCATATTAATCACTCTGCTATTAAATATCTGATGCAAAAGAAGGATAGGACTAAATGTGTTGTACACACTGATCACTCTGCTATTAAATATCTGATGCAAAAGAAGGATGAGATTAAATATATTGTGCACACTGATCACTCTGCTATTAAATATCTGATGCAAAAGAAGGATGCCAAACCAAGGTTAATTAGATGGATACTTTTGATGCAAGAATTTTATTTTATGCTTATTGATAGAAAGGGAGTTGATAGTTAAATTGCTGATCATTTGTCAAGATTAGAATATCATGAATTATCTGACACCGACAATGAAATTACAGACAATTTCCCTGATGAACAACTCTATAATATTAATGAGTGGAAAATACCATGGTATGCAGATATTGTTAATTATATTGTAAGTGATATTTTGTCACCTATGCTGACATTGTAGCAACAAAGAAAATTCATTCATGACGCGAAAGCATATTTTTGTGATGAGCCTTATTTATATAAATAAATATAAAGGATATTATTATGAGAAGATGTGTACCTTATTAAGAAACTGAACTAATTATTCAGAAATATCATGATTCTGAATTTGGAGGACATTCTGGAACTGATAAAACTGCTTATAAAATTTTACAAGTTGGATTCTATTGGCCTACTCTCTTTAGAGATGTTTACAGATACATTAAAACTTGTGATCAATGCCAACGAGTAGGCAATATATCTATAAGAAATGAAATGCCTCTTAAATTTATGTTAGAAGTTAACATCTTTGATGTTTAGGGATTGGATTTCATGGGACCATTTATTCCTTCATCTAGGAACTTATACATATTAGTTGCGGTAGACTACGTTTCAAAGTGGATTGAAGAACAAGCTTTACCTTATTGTGATGCTTAAGGTGTTTTAAGGTTTGTAATGAAAAACATTTTCACTAGATACGGAATGTCGAGAGTCATTATCACTAACAGAGGATCCCATTTCAGGAATAAATACATTCAGAGATTGACAGAAAAGTTTAACGTTATTCATAGAATCTCTACTTCCTATCACCCTCAAACTAGTGGGTTAGCTGAAGTTTCTAATGAAGAGATTAAACAAATACTGGAGAAGACTGTAAACTCTAGTAGAGTAGATTGGTCTACTAGACTGGATACTGCATTATGGGCTTACAGGACTGCTTATAAAACTCCTATTGGAATGACTCCTTACAAGCTGATTTTTGGAAAGACTTGTCACTTACCAGTAGAAATGGAGCATAAAGTATATTGGGCAATTAAAGAATTCAATTATATTTTGAAAGATGCTGGTGAGAAGAGATTGTTACAAATGAATAAATTGGAAGAATTAAGAAATGAATCTTATGATAACCACAAAATTTATAAGGAGAAACTAAAGTTATGGCATGATCACAAGATTAAACAGAAGAACTTTGAACCAGGACTAGAAGTTTTGCTTTACAATACAAGACTAAAGTTATTCCGTGAGAAATTGAAGTCTGGTTGGTTAGGATCCTTTACTATGACTCTACTTTATACTTACAGAGTTGTTGAAATTTAAGATCAAAAGACTGAGAATAGATTTAAAGTAAGTAAACATAAATTAAAGACGTATTTTAATGGTAAAAGAACAAATTTTAAAGAGGTTTTAATGGACAGTCAGTCTGAATAATATTTGAATAGGTCGAGCTGAAGACGTTAAACCAAGCACTCTATGGGAGGCAGCCCATAGTTATCTTTATTTTTATTTTGATTATAGTGTTTTTGTTTGAAATTATCATTAGTTTGTGGTAGTATTGAACTTTACTACTCGTATTTACCCTTGAATCATTATAAAAATTGGATCCATAGAGGAAATTGGAACGCATTTGGACCAGGGTGAAACTATGAAATTTTTGCCTTGGGCACCGACGAAGGTCTCGATGCCGCCGACAGTGGGGTTTTTTCTGAGAGTTCAGATGATTAATTCTCAAGGCTTGCAAACGGTGCCATCGATGCTGTCGACGGTGAGAATGGTGAGATGACGGTTTTCGGAGTTTGAAATGTCAGTTTTTGGCTTTTTTGGCTAGATTTACTCCCTATAAACTTCCAAACTCAGTTCTTTAATTCATATTACCCAAAAACAAATTGAAACTTCACAAAATTTATCCCTATGGCTTCCAATTCCTTTGAAAACCTTAAATTTCAAGTGTTCAATTGGAGAAAGTTTGTTAATTACGAGGAGCAATGAATCTTCAATAAAGTGCTGACAAAGAGGATATTAATCAAAGAAAGAGGGTTTGTGAATCGAGGATTTAACAATCCTTCTACAGTAATTGAAGATATGATTGTGCGAAAACGATGGGAAGTGTTGTGCTACACTACTACCGCCGTAGTCGTTCCTGGGGTGAAGGAGTTTTATGCTAATTTGCATGAAATCAATCAGGGAGTCGTCAATGTGCGAGGTAGATGGATAACTTTTACTCCTGCACGGATTAACGAGTTATATATGATCGAGAATGTTCCTGTCTGCCATTATTCTAACTCCGTCCTGAAAAGAAATATGATGAATGTTATCTACCAATTTTTGACGGACGAGACTGAAGACTCGGAAATGAGAGAAAATGGGTATGTTAGTTTCTCTGCTACATTTGTAAACCCCATTTCTAAACACTCACACTTCTTCATTTCTACAAAACTATTATCGACAATAAGGATCGGTAAAGTTACTACAGAAAGTGTAATTCTGAATTACTGTATTTAAATGGGACTGCCGATTGATATTTGATCGATATTTGTGAAGTCTATTTTGGGCCTAATCGTTCATGGATCAACTTATGGGCTTGGACATCCTTCAACAATCTTCTTACTCTGGAGTGAGTTCCAAGTATCTTATGAAAATTAGGAAAAGGCACTTCTACCTTGGAAGCCTTTGGACCCAACCCAGAAGTTCCCATCAAATGAAGATGAGAATGATATGATTATTATTATGGATCAATCGTCTCAAAATTCACTTCCTATTCAACATTTAGTTCCGGACAAGACACTAGTGATCCTGCACAGAATCAAGAAACTAGAGAAAGGGGTACAAAACGTTATGAATACAATTAACAATATCTCTGAAACTTTTTATCATCTAGACTGGAGGATGAAAGAGCATTTTGATCACTATGGACATATCAAAGGAAGTTTGATACGATTGATGAGAAAGATGGGATTGATAGAAGAGGACTCTACTAAAGAATTCTCATACTGAACCCCCTTCTATAACCTCTTTGTTCATGTTCAATTGATGGGCGATATCAGAGGAGAAACAAGAACTGAATCAGAGGAGTAGTAGATTTACTTTGCTACCTATATTTCCATGTGTGTGATTTGATTTGAACTTATGTGTTTGCTTTAGTTTCAAATTTTGATTTTAGATCTCAGTATAGTTAAGATTGAGCATAAAATGTTTGTTTTCAGCGTTTAGAGTATTGGGGCTTGGATTGCGACGCTGAATTGATATATTAAGGTTGAGAAAATACCAAGCATAGAAAGCTCCTCATATTACAAACCAGTTCAGAATGATGAAAATGCCTAAAGTACTGATGTATGATTTATATTTAGAATTTTTATTTCCACCTGTATCATTCCATATTCAAAAATTTAAGTTTGGGGGAGGGAAGAAAAAGATTAACTATTATATGTTCTCAATTTAAATAATTTCAAAAATTATTAATATGATTTTCTGAAAATATCACTATAGTATTTACTTAAATCAAACTTATACTATTTCTGAATTAAAAATTTATTAGAGTAGATCATAACTTTTATGTAGTACTAAAATTACTTGAGGACAAGTAATAGTTAAGTTTGGGGGATTAATATCAAAGGAAAATATGTTGAGATTTCCATACCAATTTTAGACTGATTTTGATGATATTGCACTTTAAAGAAAAATATTTTTGATGTTTTATTGCAAGTATATTAAATTATGGTCATTGGCGCAAAAAGATGCAAAAAGAACGAATTTGGAGAAAAAATGACCAAAATATGAAGATTTGATCTTAGGGGCCGATGGCGGGCTCAACGCCGCCGACGGTCCTTTTTTCTCGAGAGTGCAAAATTAAACATTTTAGAAGGCTGCCAACGATGAGCACGTTGGATCTCTCAACATATGCATTGAATGTGGACGATTTTTGAAGGGACGCTTGGGCAACTCTTGACAACTTTTCTACAACTTTAAAAGAAGTAATTTGGAGGCCGAAAAAGGGGTTGCCCGGGGGTGTCCGCTGAGTCTTTGTTGTTTGTGCTGCCCATTAGAGTGTTGAGAGTATTTAGTATTGTGAGGAATTCTTCGAGAGATTGTAAGTGTGGAAGGAAAGTGAGAGATTTCTTCTTCCTTTCCACTTCGAAGGAGAATTCTGTGTGCTGTAAAGAAAGGAACAGATTTAGAGGAACTTCGAGGAGTTTGCTTGGGGAGGAATTAAAAATAAGTTGTATTTACTTATTGAATTTAGTATGAATTTGCTTATATATATAAATTCCAAGTTTTGTCATATCTTCTCCATGAATTCTAAGTAGTTTTCTTTGTCATTCTTCTTGTCTTGAGATTTTGTGAAATGATGATTTGAATTGGTTGTGCCATGAGAATGCTAAAGAAGTTGTCATGATCTTTTCGCTTCAATCTTAATTTATTTTCAATTTGGTCAATTGATTTGTTAAAATATGTTGAGTTTTACAACTAAAGTGAAGATTACATCTAAGATTCAGGGAGGTCAAAGTCCTTGAAAGTTGGGTGCAAATAAACAGGGAAATAAAAATTATGGGGCGTAGAATTGGAGATTTTAAAGTGACAGACTAAAATCCTCAATTTGGTCCTATCGTTTGGGTGATGAACTGTAGATGTTAGCCCTTAGGTAAGGGGAACTTGGGAGCTCCGATATGAGAGCCGGTATCCTCCCAGCGTAGCTGCAGATTCAGTAACCAAGTATAAGATTAGTTAATGTTCTTTTTGTTTGGTCTAAAGGGTAAAGAATAGGCATGCTCCTCTTTGGCACAATACAATTTGAACTGATTCAATTTATCCATTCACTTAAATTTCTTGATAAGGAGAAGGATGCTTTCTTATATATTGAACTTCACATTAGAAACTTTATTAGTAGAATTAGTTAATTAAGAGTTTATTAAAATTACATTTTTATTTCAATTGCCTATTAGTGGTAAATATTCAAATTGAACTATATTGTTGTTATTAAGTATTGATTTTTTTAAATCTTAGTTCGTAGCCTCTAATATTACTCCCTATGGGATCGATATCCAGGACTCCATTAGAGCCCTATATTACTTGAGTGATACGTATACTTGCATTGATTAGTGTGACTTTGCAATTATTGAATATTTTATACACATCTTTATCAAATCTATAACCATTGTCAAGTTTTTGGCGTGTTGTCGGGTATTTAAATCTTCTAGCAGCAGTATCAAATTCTTGTATTTTAAGCATTTATAAAGTTGCTTTCAAATCACATCTGCAAATTTCCATTTCTAGAAGGTATATCTGCAATTTAGTTGGAATAAACGTGTTTTGGTAGTTTCTAGTCGTGCATAGAAGTTATGAGGGGGAATTAGGCCAATAAATAGAAGCGGTTTGTGAAGGAATTTCACCCCAGATTATTTTTAGCCCTAAAATTCTAATAAAGAGAGAGATTTAGAGAAAATTTCTTCATGGGAGATGGATTTGAAGAAGAAGGAATAAACCATAATGAAAAAGTTCATTAGTCAAAGTGCACAGGAGATGTATAACGATTTCTTAGCCGTTAGTGTTGAAGGGATATCAGAGAAGATCAACAAGATGGAGAATACTATATCTGTATTAGAGACTAAGGTGATTGAATTGCATGCTCATCTAGAAAATATTAGGTGGCAACTTAAGATGCAATTCAGCCATACCAGTTATATAGAGGATAAGGAAAAGTGGATTGAATATGATAGTATTAGAGCTAGTCACCATGGTTCGTTTTATCAACTTTATATTCTTGGAGAGACTACTGAAAGACAAGAATTCTTTCCTTCTAATGAAGAGTGGCATTAAGTTAAGTGTTAGGAATTATGTGTTTGGAGTCATGTTTTTAAGTGTGTTAGTGTTTATGTCTTGTGTTTAGTGCTTGTGTCACTTATCTATTTAATTGTAAATGTGTGTTAAGTTTTTTGTACTTAGGAAAATTTTCTCATCCAAGACTATTTGGAGAGAGAACTAAGTGTTAAATGTGTGTGTTAAGTGTTTTATACTTAGGAAAATTTTCTCATCCAAGACTATTTGGAGAGAAGAACTAAGTGTTAAATGTCTACTTAGGAAAATTTTCTCATCCAAGACTATTTGGAGAGAGAACTAAGTTTTAAATGTGTTTGAAAATTTTCTCATCCAAGACTATTTGGAAAGAGAACTAAGTGTTAAATGTGTTTGTACTTGGTTTTGTACTTAGGAAAATTTTCTTATCCAAGACTATTTGGAGAGAGAACTAAGTGTTAAATGTGTTTGTACTTGTTTGTGAATTAACATAAGTTTATTTTTTGAAAATTTGTGTTATTTTTTAACCTCGAATGGAATTAATTATTATGGAGAATTTTGAGAGAGAATGGAGTTATAGGAAGTAAAAATAGTCATGTAAGTGTTGTCAGACCATTTAGGGGTGGTTTACTTAGGCTAATAGTGTATTTTAGTTAAAATTAAAAATTTTGAAAATTGTGCACTGGTGCCTAAGCGGCATATCTCGCGCTTAAGGACGAGCCAACCCGAGAGGCAGGTGCCTAAGTGCCACTTACCCGCGCTTAAGTGCTGGTTCACGAAAACCGATTTACAAATGGTTAAAAGTGAATTTTAAGTCAAAAAATACCATTTTTAACACCTCCTATCATCTTCCCCAACTCAAAGTCACGATTTTGAGGGCTAGGTCAAGTGAAATTTGAAGATTTCTTGGTGGAATCGAGTGAGATTTGCTAGATCCAAGTTCCTTAAGATAAGAGCTTTACTTCTATGCAAAAAATTAGGATTTTCACCATATATTTTAAGCACATTTGGAAGATTTCAAAAATTTACTATTCATGGTGAAAAGTGAAGAAAAATCTATGGAAATTGCTTGAGAAGTTTAGCTAGTGCTTTTGGAAGTTTAATTTAGTGATTTAAACTTGATTTTTAAAGTTATTTTTTGAATTTATCAAATTTGTAGAATGACGCCAAGAATGCAAAGGAGTAGAGGAAAAATCCCATTTGATTCAAGCAAATTTGTTAGTTCAAAAGCTCAAGATCGATATAGTGACGCTCTACAGTCACAAAAGTTGATTCAAGAGCGATGTTTCAAAAGTCCAGGTGGAGAGGTAGAAGAGCTGATAGTCCGCCGATAGTGGGAACAGTTCTGTTGTTTCTCTGCCGTCGCACTAATTTATATTGTGATGGAGTTTTATGCAAATCTCCTAGAGGCTGAAGATGATCGATTTATGGTTAGAGGGAAGTTGGTACCTTTTACTCCAGAGGTAATCAACCTGTTTTACCATTTACCACTGGAGAGTTAATGTTTGTATGCAAATTATTTTCTTAGTGAAGCAAAGTTAGACGAGATTATTTCATATTTGACTATTGTGAGAGGACTTTGAAAGATTAACAATAAGAGGAGAGTAAATTTCCTAACTTCAAAGTTATGTGCACCTTCAAAGGCCCAACACTATTTCATTTTTCCTCGTCTGCTTTTGACCAATCATCTCAGTGAAGTGACCAAAGAGAGAGCCACGTTGAATTATTGTATTTCAGAAATAAAGCCCATCAACATAGGGGCTTTGATCTATCACATTATCATTAGTTTAGTTGTTGTTTCTACTACTGCAAGTATGAGATTTGCTTCCTTGATATTTTCATTATGCGAGCAGGCTGGAGTGAAGTTTGATAGTTGGGAGGAAGTTTTGTTACCTATAAAGCCCATTATGAAGGTGAATGTGATGACTTATTCTGAGCATTCGATTTTTGGCTGGAGAGGAGGATTTTCTAGAAGTTATGGATTAGAGACGTTTGTAGCATCTACCTCTGCTGCATCTTCTACATCTAGAGGTGATACCAAGACTCGAGATGAGTTATTGCAGAATATGATGGATAATATCAATTTTATCGCTGATAAGGTACCAAATTAGAGCATTTTGTAGATCATACTAATAGTTATAATAGAAGGAAGAGTGATTATGAAGAGAAATTCCACTCATGTTTGGAAATCCTGATTAGAGGTGAACCAGAAGTGCAATTTCCTCCATATCCTCGATATCCTGATTATGAGCCTACAAAAAAATGGTACAACAGTGATTCTGAGGATGAAGAATAGAGCTGAGAGATTCATTTTATGATTGTAATATGATGTGAACTATGTGGTTTGAGCTTGCTACATTTACATCTGTGAGTTGTTTTGGTCTATGTTGTGTTTTGGACGTTTATGTTTTATTGTTATGACGTTTGTGGTAGTTAATATTTTATTTTTAAATTTTAGGGTAGTAGCTGTTGTTTTGTGTTCAGTACTGTGGATTAGTTTATTTAGAACTTAACTTAAGTTTATATTGTTATAAAGTAGAAAATCTTGCTAACTTAGATCTTAAACTTAAAATTTTGAAACTGCTGCACAGTATTTTTCTTTTGTCATGTTAGTGTGTTGTTTGCTTTTATACCCACTATTTAGAAGTCTATTGAATCTCTACATGTTAAACTAAACTAAAATATAGAAAATTTGATCAAAAAATTAGTTTTACTTCTGCTTTTAGTTCTATACTTGTATAATTAGGATGTAAAAATTCCTGTTAGCATCATGTTATTTTAATTTTCATTTCCTGCCTATATAATTATCTGAAGTTAAACTGTTAAATCTGTTAAAAATTTAAGTTTATGTGGATGAAAAATATTTTCAAAAAAGGAATTTTACTTGTTCTCAAATGTACTACAAGTGAATTTGATTTTAAAAGAAAAATTGATTATGTATATGAAGTTATATTAGGGAAGTAAAATTTGATTTTAGAAATGAGTAAGAAAATTTAGTTAAAATTTTAAGTAATGAAGAAAAACTTTAAGTTAAAAATTTTTAGTATAGAAAATGATTAATATAAGTGACTATCTTTAGAAAGAAAAATTGTATTTTTGAAAATTTTAGATAATTTAGACTTTTATTTTTAATACTTAAATTTCTTTTATTAAAATGATTTTCAAAACTGTTATTATATCTATAAGTAAAAGTATTATATCAAGACTTTACTTTAAGAAAGGAGAAGTGGAATTCAAAATCATTAAAGGTCTATCCAGTTATAGTAATCCTTGCCTAAAAAAGAAGAAGAAAAAAAAAGAAAAAGAAAAAGAAAAGAAAAAGACAAGAATTGTAAGGGAGGAGATGCTTGAGGATTAATGCCTAATCTAAAAGTGGTTCTACATTTGATCATTTTAAAGTATATGAATTGATAAAAATCTTAAGCTTATAAATATAATATAGTAAGTAAAAATATTTTTAATAAAAAAATTTTAATTAGAGAAAATAAAAGAACTAAAATCTAAATTTAGATAACTTGTAATATTTCTGAATTAGGTAGGAACTTATATTTTCATAGTTCTTAACATTAAAAATTTTCAAACTTTAAGTTGGTCTCATTTACTAATTATTTTTTTCAAATTGGACAATAATATTTCTAAATTTAAATTTTAGGAACTCCTAAAGAAATTCATATACATATCATACATTTTTGGTTTTTAAAAATTGAAGTGTCACTTGAGGATAAGTAATATTTTATGTTTGGGGGATTTTCATACACCTAAAATATATAGTATTTTTAGACACATTTTTATACCTATTTTTGAGATATTGCACTTTAATGAAATGTATTTTTGGGTTTTTCTTGTAGATACAAGTAAAAATGGAAAAAATGCTTAAAGGAGTGAAAAAGGATCAAATTTGGAGCAAAGGTGAAAAATTGTGCAAAGAGTTTTGGCGCCTAAGCGCTAGATTCGGTGCTTACGTGCCGGTTAAACAGAGAAGGTCGCACCTAAGTGTCCTGACCCCGTACTTAAGTGCCGGTGGCAATTATTAGACGAGTAAAATCAGTTTTCATGAATTTCAAAGAGGTTTTTGAGGCACCTATTTGCTTAAAATATGGTTGTAACCACCATGGACGAAAATTATCATGAAAGGAAGCGTCTCTTGGGCAAACACATCGAATAAAAACACCTTTTGAAGAGATCCCAAGGAACCTCTTTAAAAACTATAAAAGAAAGAAGAGAGGACTTAGAAAAGTGACCTGAAAAGGTCTGAAAAAATGTGAGTCCTAAAAAAATTGGCAAGTTTTGAATGTTCTTTTCTGGGGAGTTAGTTCAGAGAGATTTTCAGGAACCACTTTTTATTTACTTTATCCATTTTATTATTTTGTTTTGAGTGATTGTAAAAGAAAAGAGATTCAAAGAAACTTCAAGAGTTTGATGGAGGACTTGAGATAAGTTTTTATCTTTTTGTTTTTAGAATACTTTTAGTTTTAATTGAAACAAGTTGTTGGTTTGACAATGATTTAATCTTTTAAACTAAAGTGTGATTTTATTTTCTCCATGGATTCTGAGTAGTTTTCTTTATCTTTCACTTAAAATGATAAGTAATTAAGTTTTTGATGGAATTTGTGGAGAGTATTGATCTTTAATGTTGGAAGAAGTTGTGATGATTTAATTCCATGCAATTTATTTACTTTTTGACTTGACCAATCCATATGTTAAAATTTGTTGTGAGAACATGTAAGAACCGGACTAGTATTATCTCAGTCAACAATTGGAAAGAATCACATGAAGTTGTATGAATGAGAATGTAATTCATATGATTGAGTGCAAATAAATAAGGAAATAGTCATTGATGGGTGTAGAGTTAGAGGACTTTAAAGTGACAGGTTAAATCCCTCAACTTGGTTTATTGTTTTAGGTTTTTGATACGAGAATGTTATCCCCCAGGTGGAGGGAATTGAGGGAAGTCTAGAGTGAGAGCTAGTATCTTCCCTGACTAGCCGGTCTTTAGAACTACTCAAACTTTAAATTAGTCAATATTCTTTATAGCATCTTTAATAAGGGTAAAGAATATTATTGCTCCTATTTGACACAGCACAATTTGCATACTTTCACAACAAAATTATTATACTTATTACTTATTCATGATAAGAAGAAAGATATGTTCATATTAAATACTTTTCTTCTACAAGAACTTTAGTTATCTTTTTAGTCGTTACTATTTCGTTAAAATATCAAAAATACTAAAAAATATTTAAATTTAAATTCCTGCAAAAATCATTTTTAGTTTAAGTAATTATCTTTTTAAAAATAGAAAAAAAAAAGTGCATATTGCATAATCTTTCATGTGGGTTTGATATTCAGGTCTTAATCAAAAAGTCTTATATTACTTGATAACGATACATATACTTGCGTAGTATCCCAATATAAATATATATAAATTAAAAAGTTAAATTCTTATTTTTTTCAGAATCAAGTTTTTGGTTTTGTTGCAAAATAAGGTAATATACGTGAAAAATATCATCAGAACTATTGATATACTGTGCATAAGCATTAAGTATCTAGGGATCAGTAGGTTCCACCCGTTGATGAATACTAATGGATTTGAGAGTATTCGAGAAATTATCGCTATTTTACCAACATTTCACGATCATAGTGAAGAGAGGGGGAAGCCCACTCCTATCACTAAAGTTCATACGGTGTTTCAGAGGTTGGCCACTAAGAAAGGATGTTCAATAATCGAACTGGTTAAGCGAATGAGATGCACAATATCCTTGCTGATGAAGAAAGAAATTCTAAAGGATGTCAGAAATGCCCGACAGTCCCGCAAGTCGGCGGAAGCTTACCAACACGTATTTCTGTCAGATTCTATCTAGGAAGCGAGGTTGATACTATTATTACTACTACATATTTTATTACCTCTGTCGCACCAAAGAATGCATGACATCGACCGGTCAAGTCACGTCTGGGTCCAAAAATTCAACCATTTATACCCGTAAGAATGCTGCGAAGTGAGAAAAAATGGAGAAATTACTTGGTATTGTGCTTGATTTACATCGCGGGGACCACACTTCTCTCCGACATGTCGGTGCCCCTATTGAGATACCCTGTCTCAAGACATCATCTGCGAGAAAGAAAGTGCAGGTACCCAAAGTCACCATACCAATATGGTCTAGTGAGTTTGCAAGACAGAATAGCGGATTGAAGCAAAAATCTGAAATATGTGCTATAGAATTTGATGAAAAAGTGATGGATGTTTAAAAAATCCTCTAGATCTTAAGATAATTCAGGAGGCAACAATTGAAAGGAAAGTCGAAAAGCTTAGGCCTGAGATTTTTAAGCTAGCTAGAGAACATGGTGCAACCATTAATGATGATGATGAGGATTTTGATTTCAATGATAATGTAGATGAAGACTTCATGGATATTCATATCATAGAGCTAGAGTTGCTTCATCAGCACACGATGCCCAACCTCTCATCGAGGGGAATGCTACGAATGATTTGCGCAGGGCTATTTTTGTGAGGGATGAACAAATCAGCCGAATGGAAAAGCAAATGAATGAGATGGCCGCCATGACTATAGTTAATGGGCAATCCTAGCCACAACAGGTAGCTTCGCCAGGAGTTAACTAGCCTGAATTAATCCATATCACTGATGAAAGAAGAGAAGTTGCTTCTGCTAATGGAGAAGATCAACAAAAGAAATATTCCTCACCAAATGCCATGCCTGAGAAGGATATTACAATTAGTCGAACATCAGGTTCAGGAGGCCTTAGCCAAATCTAAGGGTGGTGCATTAATTTTAATGGGTAGACCTTACCCGGAAGGGTTTAATGTCGTACCCTACCTTAAGGGTTTTGTATCAAACTTTAAGATATTCAATGAGACTAGGAATCCCAGACAACATATAGCACATTTTTGAGCCAGTTGTGGCAATACTGGAGGAAATGAAGCCTTAATCTTCCGTCAGTTCATTAGCAGCTTGTCAAGGATTTCTTTTGATTGGTATGCTGAGTTACCCAATGGATCAGTAAAGACATTCATCAAGTTAGAACAGATGTTCGTAAAGAGATTTGCTGGAGAACAACACCATGTTTCTATTGGAGATCTCGTAGTGGAGAAGCAAAGACCCAACGAGATCGTAGTAGATTATATCTTGAGGTGGAGAAACCTTAGCATGAAATGTGAACCTCAACTACAGGAACAACATGCAATTGAGATTTTATTCAAAAGCTTACATGGGCCAGTAGCTTTCATGCTCAAGGGACTTACCATCGATTCCTTCAAGAAATTGTTAAGCAAATCCAACAGTTTAAAGGAGGAAGTTAAACATATGGATTCTCAAGAAAAAACAGAGAAATCCAGAACAACCAAAGCATTTGAGAAGAAGTCGGGGACAGTAGAAATGGTTGATAAATGAAAGCAGCCAATAAAGATACAGGCAGAGCATTCTCACCACAGTTCTCAGCAATCATCACAACATGCTCAGCAACAAGCACAACATTATGGACAGTCCAACCAACAATCATACCAAGGAGGACCGTACCAAGTAGAAGGTAGAAAGAGTCCGACTGTTTCAGAATAAAGGAGAAGAGGGTATTCCTTCAAAGATTTGGTTGTGTTGAATATGTTCAGAAACTTAATGAAAAAGCCAGAGTTCATATTGTCAGAACCAAAGAAGCCTGAAGAGGTTGATAAGAAAGATAGTCCTAATTATTTTCCATACCACAGGATGTTGGGTCATACAAGAGAAGGCTGCTTTATTTTCAAGGATTGGCTTGAAAGGAATTATAAAAAAGGAAATATAAAAATCCTGAAGGAATATTTGAAAGAGCTTGAAAAAGGTTCTGTAAATATGATTTCAGTCAAGCCAATCATCTCAATAGATCCATATGCAGAAAAAGACAGATAAAGCACAGTTTAGAGCAAGTTATCCAAGAAGATACTAGGTCAGATTCAGACTACTTCAGTTCAAGTGGTCGTTCAGAGTCTACAACGTGCTCAACCCAAGTTGGAGATTTCATCAGAGAGGTCATCGCAACCTAAAGAGAAAGAAAAGAGTGACATCGTTAAGATCAATAGTGTGTGGGGTAGGATAGGGGCTGCGTCTATATGATCGGTTGTCTCGAATTCGGGAGAGAAAGTCCTCAAACTCCCGATCATGTATGATTATCTTTTTGCCCCACTAGGGTATTATTAAAATAATGATTATGATTTCAGCTACATTTTGACTATTTTTAATAATAACGTAACTGACTTTGTTCATTTTAACTCCAATCTTGAATCCCAAACTGATCCTCAAATCGTACTTGAGTCCAATAAAACCATTAATGAGAACAAAGAAGACATCGACGATACCGACTACGATAACACCGGAAGTGAAGAGCCAGTCCTTGAGTGCCGCAGTGTACGACTTGCTACCAACTTGGATCTCTCCGATCAAGAAGGAATATCAAAAATTTTTCCTACAGCTTCTCAGGAAGAAGAAATTACAGAAGTGAACCTTAGGAGCGGGAAAGTATTACCATCAAGGTCAGCTCTAGTGGATAAAGGAAACTAAATAGTCACTCAAGAAGAGCTACCTCCACCTCCGCCAGTGGAAGAGCCACATAGCCAAGTGAAAATTAAAGGATTATATAAAGTTTTTTATATTGTGCTATTTCATCTTAGGAGGTTGCCGACCAAACTAAGCATTTATGATGCTCTAATCCTGCCAAAGGAGATGAGAGAATCTATGGTTACAGCCTTGCTCGACCCAGAGATATGCTTGGCTCAGTTCGCCAGCACATCCTCAGATGAAGTTTGTTTGTTGGAAGAACAACCTAGGAAAACATTCATAGATGAAGAATTCTTGCTCGGTACCACCGATCATAACCAACTGCTCTACATTTTCATCAACATTGGCAGATTTGTATTGTCCATAGTCTTGGTTCCATAGTCTTGGTAGACCTAGGAGCATCACTAAACTTAATGAGTCTATGGACATTGACATACTTGGACATTGAGGCTCAAGAGCTTACAACCAATAAAATGATCTTAAGAGGATTCAATCAGAAAGGAGAAAGAGCACTTGGATCAATTACACTATTAACAAAAGCTGGAGAATTAGTAATAACCGCAAAATTCCATATCATCAACGCAGAGACTTCTTTCAGTGCTCTACTTAGACGGTCATGGATTCACGAGCATAATATGGTTCCGTCATCTTTAAATCAATGTATCAAATATTTCAAAGAGGGACAAGAATATTGTATTAAAGGAGATTTACAACCATTCTTGGTTCATGAAGTAGGCATTCATGAGGACGCTGCCTACTACACACCTCCAAAGAAAATAGTCTTTTCTCGTGAAGTTGTAATGAATGAAATACAAAACTCAAAAGGATCACAAAGAAAAGGTCATTCAGCTCCACTTCAACTATCTACTAACATCTCTTCACACAAGGTGGTTGAGGTTCTCTTAGTTCATATACCCGAGATCGAGGCTGGGGACGTGGACAAGGAAGAACCAACACAATTGTTGAGCAGACTAAGCCAATCATAAACATTGACATGGAAGAAAGTTCTGATGAAGGAAGTTTCGAAGAAGAAATGATGATGATAAAGTAAAAGAAACCTCAATACGAGATCTCCTTAGAAGACATGGAAAAGGATGAATATAAGTTGATGTATGATCGGATCAACCACTATGTGAATGTCATGACCCTTACTCCGATCTACCCTCAAAAGGTTGAGAGTTTAGAGGTCAAAGAAGTTTGTAGTGTTGGTTTGAAATC
This sequence comes from Phalaenopsis hybrid cultivar, assembly GCA_002079205.1. Lineage (NCBI taxonomy): Eukaryota > Viridiplantae > Streptophyta > Magnoliopsida > Asparagales > Orchidaceae > Phalaenopsis > Phalaenopsis hybrid cultivar. Next base: position 27,364 of record JXCR01142055.1, read on the forward strand.
GATCAAGTTTTACTGTGCTTCCTCTTCTACTAATTCTGAAAATCATGTAAATTTAGATGATGATTCTAATGAATTTATGGAATTATCTTTTGGTTACTTTTCTCCTTGTGTACAAAAATTAATTCAACAAGGATATGTGCCAAAACAAATGCCAAAAGATAAGCTACAAATATTTGAAAAATTGTGGAATGTTAAAAGTCAAACTCCTAATTCAAAATAGGGTCTTGAATTTTGTATTGTAGGACCAGTTGATGATTAAGAATTTTGCATGGTTGTTACTAATGAATTAGAAGAGGACTACCTCGATGTAAGGGATGTCTCTTATGAACAGTTAATAGATGATGCTCTTCCAGAATTTGAAGAAGAGATTAAGTCAATAATTTATGAGTTAAAAGAAATCAACCTCAGGACAGAGGAGCAGCCCCGAAAAACCTTTATAAGTTCCTCACTCGGTGAGGAAGAATCCATAGAGCTGATAGGGTTATTTTCTAAATTTAAAGATTTCTTTGCCTGGAGCTACGATGAAATGCCAAGGTTGTTAGCAGAAGTTGCAGTGCATAAGCTTAGGGTAGACAAAGATATGGCCCCAGTAAAACAAGCTCCCAGAAGAATGTGCCTCAAAATAGAGCAACAGGTCATTGTCGAGGTGAAGAAATTAATAGATGCTAACTTTGTAAGAGAAGAGCAATACCCCACATGGCTAGCCAATATCGTGCCAGCTAAGAAGAAATATAGACAAATTTGTGTATGTGTGGATTTTAGCGATCTAAATAAGGCATGTCCAAAAGATGAATTTCCATTACTGATACCAAAATTAATGATGGACATCACTTCAACACATGAGATTTCCTCCTTCATGGATGGTTCTTCAGGATACAACAAGATAAAGATGGCTCTAAAGGATGTAGCACTTACAGCTTTCCAGACAACAATTGGGATTTTCTGCTACACAGTGATGTCGTTCTGATTAAAGAATGCTGGAGCAACATATTAGCAAGCAATGATGAAGATTTTTGATGACCTCATTAACAACTAAATGGAGTGCTACGTGGATGATTTAGTCATCAAAAGTAAATAGAAATTGGACCATTTGTGTAATTTAAGGATCGTGTTTGAACGAGTACGATAATATACACTTAAGATGAATCCCTTAAAGTGTGCCTTCGGCGTTAACTCTAAGAAATTTCTAGGATTTGTTGTTCATCATTGGGGGATCGAGATTGACCAGGATAAATGCCTCCTCCCAAAATTTTGAAATAACTACGTTCATTTCAGGGAAAGTTGGCATATTTGAGATACTTTATTTCTAATCTCCCAGGTAGGTGTCAGCTCTACTCGGCATTAATTTAAAAGGACGCCAAATTCGTTTGTAAAGAAAAATATCAGCGGACCTTCGAAGACGTCAAGCAATACTTAATGACACCTCATGTTTTGCCAGCCCCTATCCCGAGAAAACCGTTGATACTTAATACCGCAGCTTTAGACGACTGTCTCGGAGTCATATTAGCCCAAGTCAATCATGAGGGTAAGGAGAATGCACTACACTACTTGAGTCGTCATTTAATATCGACAGAAGAAAAGTATCAGCCTATCGAGAAGCATTGTTTAGCTTTAATTTTTGCCGCCCAAAAGCTTAGGCACTACATGATTTCTCATAAGATTACCCTTATTTCAAAAGTTAATCCATTGCAATATTTAATGACCCGACCAACACTTTCTGGACATCTAGCAAGATGGTCAATGATTTTATTGCAATTTGATATAACTTTTGTTCCCCTCTGTGCTATCAAGGGACAAATTTTAGCAGATTTTCTGGCTGCACACCCACTTCCAGCTGAGTCCCCACTCAACGATGAACTACCAGATGAGTAGATACTACAAATAGAACCCTCTAGTGCCAGACATTGGGAAATGTACTTTGATGAAGCCTCTTCGATGGGGAAAAATAATGGATAAAAAATGGTTATACCAAGAAAGTGGGGATTGGATTGATTTTTATCATGCTTGATAAGGGTATGTTGAGATTCTCCTATCACCTGATAGAGCCATGTACAAATAACGAAGCCGAATATGAAGAGCTAATCATCTGGTTAGAATTGACAATCTCAATGGATATAACGGATGTTGCCATCTATGGTGACTCTCAACTTATCATTCAATAATTTTTAGACAATAAAAGATTTTGAAACCAAAATTAGTTGAATATCATCAGTAAGCGATGAAGCTGTTAGAGCAGATCCTTAATGTAACTATATATCGGATTTCTTGGGGAGATAACACACATACCAACGCTATAGCAAAACTTGCTAATGAGTTGGGATATCCACCAAAGGATTCACTTGATATTACAGTACAAGAAAGATGGGTTTTGTCTTGAATTGACCTCGATAATCTACATAAGTTTGAAAAAGAAGAAGCAATGATGATTGTTATTGCTAACATCAATGAGGATTGGCGTAAACCATTAATAGAATATTTGCAAACTGGAAAATTACCGGAGGACAAATCCAAAGCATATCACATAACAAGAAGGGCTATTTTGTATGCTTTGGTGGGAGATGTTCTCTATATGAGGTCATTTAATTAGATGTGGCTGCGATGTTGGAGCAAAGCAGAAGCACAAAATATTGTCAAAGAAGTACATGCTGGATTGTATAGTGCTCACCAGTCAAGGCCAAAGATGAAGATGAAGATCAAAAGACTCAGATATTATTGGTCAGCAATGATATTCGATTGTATTGATACAGCTTGAAGGTGTCACTTTCGCCAAGTGCATTGGGTGGTCTTATACTAACCTCCAAATGCACACACGACTGTCGCCTCATGACCATTTGAGTGTTGGGGCACGAACATAATCGATCTTATAGACCCTCCATCCTCTATGGGACATAGATTTATTTTTGCCGCTATGAATTACTTTTCCAAGTGGGTAGAGACATTGCCGTTAAGAGAGGTTACAACACAACATGTTTTGCAATTCTTCAAGACCAATATAATCTACCATTTAGGAGTTCCGCACAGAGTAATTTCTGACAATGGGATAGCCTTCAAGAGCACGAAGATCAAAAACTTCGTCACGACATGGGATAGATTGGAGGTACTCAACAATTTATTATCCCAGAGCAAATGGCTTAGCTGAGGCTTTCAACAAAACACTGATGTAGATCTTGAAAAAGACATTGGATGAAAATAAAAAAGATTGGCTTCAAAGACTACTAGAAGCTTTGTGGGCCTACTGGACAAAGTTCAAAACTCCCACTCAATGTACACACTATACGCTTGTGTACGGGTCTGAGGTCGTACTACCGCTAAAAGTTTAGACATCATCTCTCAGAGTCGTTGTCACTAACCAAATCATAATAGAAGAAAGTGCAAAACTCAGACTTAAAAAATTAGAAAGTCTGTAGGGAAAATGATTAGAAGCACAATATTATTTGGAACTCTACCAAGAAAGGATGGTGTAAGAACACGACAAATTGGTCCGCCCGAGGGAATTTAAAGTCAGTGGCTTCGTTCTCATTCTTAAAAGTCATATTCTTACATACCATAAAATAGGTGAAAATTTTGAAACTTGGGAGGGACCATTTGTCATAGAAAAGTTTTATTAAGGAGGAGACTACCAACTAGTGGATTTTCAGGGCGAAAGACCTATGTTGCCAGTTAACGACCGCTACTTGAAGATATATTACTTGACATGATGCCGCTTGAAATCAACAACTGCTCTTAAAATTTTGATAATTTTGGGGTTATTTTTTTTGGCCAAACATCTGTGACTGGGTCCAAAATTTTGTAATAAATTAACCTCAATAAAATGAAAAAGTTTTGGAATTGCTCATCTTATTTTTTTTTTGTTTCTGATTACTAAATCTAATTAAATTAAATAAAATTGAATAAATAAAATTTTCAAAGTTGGATGTCAGCGCACTGATGTTTTTCTGTCTTCCGCAAAAGAAATTTAGGAGCATAAGCTGATCTTTTCCTTCAAATATGGCTTAAATCTTGCACTAAATAAAGAAAGAGCGGCATCATAGACCTCAATTTTGACTTTGGTTAGGTTAATGTAAATTATGAAGGTCCCCTGATGGACATTATCAGCCGGCGGGAAAAAGAAGGATTACCGTCTCTACTAAAAATTGGAGCTGAAGATGATTCCTCGCAGAAGTGGAAAAAGATGATCACTCTAAAATACCCAATGGAAGGGACCAGTCATCTACAATCCATAATAACTGCACCAATGGGAGATTTAATTGGTGTCAATGAAGATAGAGTGCCTGACTCACCACTTCCAAGAACCCAACGTCGCAACGCCAACCGACGCAAGCATAGAGCCTTTCTACTAAAGGAAAGAAGATAACAGAGATATGTAGCTAGATTACTTGCCCCAATTCCTGAGGGAAGGATTTATTAACCACCTATGAAAGAAACCTCTTCCAGTCTACCAGGTACAGATAATGAGCTGGAGCCAGCCGTAAAGCTAATGCAGACAGAGATACCCCATGAGTCCAATAGGGGTTGTCCAATGTGTAATGTAGAGCTGCCCATAGGAGCATCTACTGAATGAACATTTGTAGAATGCCAAGGATGCAATGTTCTACACTTGGATTGCTACAGTTCAGTGCAAGAATTCACAACCACTAGAGTAAGAGGTCATGAGGCAAAACATACAGACGTTGAGTAATATATTCCACTACATGTAGATACAGAGCAGACACCAGTCATTGAAAAGGTTGAGACAAGAAGGCCATCTCAAAAATTTTATGATATTCCTACAGCTGAGATGGAGAGAATGTGCAGAGTAAAATGAAGAGAATTTGAATTCTATGAAGAGGTCCGGGGCGAAGTCGTCAATATATTGGAGGGCCTAACACAATATACTAGAGTCTTACATGGAACGATGAGAAAATAATTTTGGATTGAGTATTTGATATGCAGACCAGAGGCCGCGCAGGTATACTAAGGCCAAGAACATATGCGAAACCACAAAAATGGATGCGCGTGAAAGGGAGAATAACCATTCAATGTGGTTGTTGCTGAAATTTCGTTGAAGACAGACCAGAGAATCCCCTGGTATCTTAAGATATGATGAGGTGGATCTGATGCCTTATGTGACAAAGGGAATGGTAAAAAGATTAATTCAATGGAGTATACTGCCGCCAGACTGCATTCCAAACAATTTCAACATCAATATTTATGATGAAGGGAGTTTCATTCCTCCCCATATTGACCATCATGATTTTGTTAGACCTTTGTAAAGTGTCTTTTGTCAGTAAAAGCAATATACTCTTCAGAAAAGAGATTGATATCGTTGGTCCCAGGGAATTCAGCGGGTCTGTTGAAATTCTGCTACCACTGGGAACGGTGCTGGTCTTAGATGGAAATGGTGCTGATTTAGCTAAACATTGCATCTAGGGAGTGTGACATCTCCAAGTTTTCATGACCTTCAGAAGAATACAAGATGATAAGATATCATGAGGATCTCATCCAAATCCTAAGCTATAAGAGTTGTAGCAATATGAATTATGAGGGGTTGCACCTATAAGTTCACATGAAGGGAATTCTTATCCTGGAGCATGACTTAGTAGGCCAGCTCAATCAGGAGCTCACCACGCTAAAGATGATCAGTGGGATACCTTTTTGTGTCAAATTTTGTGTAGCAGACATGATATATGTATCAGATATGTTCAATGCATGATATGTATTCAATATTTAATGATTCAGATATGTTCAGATGGTTGTATTTTGATACTTCAGCATCTACTCAGTTTGTAGCTCGCTTTTAGAGTAGATTAATGGAATTTCTTTCAAGCTTCAACTTGTTTGTCAAATTTCCCTCTCTTATGCAATAGATGATATGCCATAAAAATAAAGAACAATATAACGAAAGCTCAATATTAAAACTTCAAAAATATTTTTAAAAATTAACCAAAATTAAAATATTTTAAAATATAGTTTGATAATTAAATATAATAAAAATAGAAATTAATAAATTTGTTGAGTTTGCTTCTCTCAAGTTCGAGATTGCTTACCCTTTGCTTGCGCAGTGCAACTATCTTGTCTTGCACCAATCTCTTCACATTCTCACAAAATTGCATGTTCTACACAAAATCTCCCAAAATTCCACAAACTCTTATCAAATACTTACATGCCACATAATTATAGGGTTAACATCACAAGTTCTCTACACTATTTTTACGCTATGCTCAGGTTCAGTACCTAGGCTCTGACTCTCATCTTTACTCTTTGGGATAGACACAGGCACTCTATTCCCATCTTTGCTCTTTCGGATAGGGACAAGCTTCATATTTCCATATTTGTTCTTCAAGTATAGGCACAGACGCCCTATTCCCATCTTTACTCTTTGGGATAGGCACAAACACCCTATTCCCATCATTGTTCTTTGGGGTAGGCACAAACATCCTATTCATATATATGTTCTTCGAGATAGGCACAGACGCCCTATTCCCATCTTTGCTCTTTGGGATAGGCATAGATGTCCTATTCCCATCTATACCCTTGGGGTAGGCATAAATGCTCTATTCCCATCTTTTTTCTTCAGGATAGGCATAGACGCCCTATTCCTATCTTTACTCCTTGGGATAGACACTGACGCCCTATTCCCATATTTATTCTTCGGGATAAGCACAGATGTCCTATTCCCATATATATTCTTGGGATAGGCACAGACGTCCTATTCCCATTCTTTGGAATAGGCACACACGTCCTATTCCCATCTTCACTCTTCAGGATAGACACAGTCATCCTATTCCCATTTTTAACTTTAGAGGAAGAGGATACAGACATCTGACTCCGCATTGCTTTGCAATTGTCCAAATATCAAACTTTAGGGGTTGAGGGAACAACCCCTTCAATTGATTCAAGTCATCCCTCTCCTATTCTCCTTCAGGGATCGTTACCCAAATTTTAATTCTCATTTTGGGGCTAACACCTAAACCTTGATTCTTACCTTCCAATATACCTGAAACCTGACAATCTAAAATCCACCTTTTAATCCCCAGCAAGAGTTTTAAACCCCCAATTTTACTTGGATGTTTCACTTGCTAATTCCCCAGTGGAAACAACTATTACTCAAATCTACTCTTTATCATAGGTTCCAAACTTTTCTTTACTCAACTTGAATTTCCACATGTTGGTCCTAACTCTAGCACTTAGTAGGTGGGTTCAATATGGAAGAGATCAAAGGAAGTCCCCCATAGGATGGTCAGACCTTAGGACTAACCTTAGGTGAGCTGGTTTTTGGCGAGGGCTAACTTGCACACACTACACTCTCTCACATACCTTAAACCCTATGACCCCTTAGGTTGGTCTCTTGACTCCTTTTGGAAAGCTCATGTGGATGACCCTATACCCTTAGTCTTTGGCTAAGAGGGTTATAACCAGCACATTGAGCATCCAAAATTAGTTTTCATAGGGCTCTTATTGGTTTAGTATGGCTTCATGGCTTGTTGGCCCATTTTGGCCAAAAAATCACCAAATTACCAAAATACCCCTACAACCCTAATCTTTCCAAAATTACCCAAAATACTTGAATCTTTCCAAAAAATCATCTCAAACCTCTGACTACTATCTAACTTGTCCAAAATTCACTAAAAGTACCAAATTTCCAAAATATCCCCAAAATTTGCCAAAATTACCAAAATGTCATTCATGACCTACAAATTCCAAATATTCAAAAAAATTGCAAAATCATCCCAAATATTCCTAATTTCAATTTCCTATCCTCAATATGACCCAATTTGACCAAAAACCCCAATTTGCTCTTAAAGGCCCAAATGTCCCCAAATTAGTCCCAATCTTAGCCCAATTGACCCCAATCTTGCCTAATCTCAATTCCAAACCAAAATTTAGCATTCCCAATCCTAATTTAAAAAAAAATCAAGCCCAATTTGATCCAATTGCAAACCCACTTTCATTTAAATAAAAAGGCCCAATTTTGATTATATGCCCAAATCCACCAATTTGGTCATTTAAAATTTTGCCAAATACTTCATGAAATTCTCCTACGCCAAACTCAACATTAAATTAGCCCAAATTTTAGCCCAAAATCAACTTCTATTTTGAAAGCTCAGGCCCACCACATTTATTCCAAAGGCCTAAGTCCAAAGCCCATATGAAAACCCTTCTCTTCATCATCCATTTAATCAAATATCACCTCATAGGTCCTAAATTCAAAATCAAAGCATTCCAAGTCAAGCATCAAGCCAAAATTCACCAAAAATATCAAATAAATCCAAAATCCCTTCTCATGAAAATTAGCTAAGCCACATGCAAGCCATGAAGCCACTCTCAAGCTATAGTCAAGCTATGAGAGCCTTGCCACATCATCAAGCTATTAATGGCAAGAGGCCAAGCCACTTTTAAGCCTCTTTAAAAAGGTTTTTAACCCTTTTAATGTATCACTTAAACCCATGCGTAGCCAAAATTCCTTCGATGGAGACTTCTCCACACCAATTTAGCCGACCCAATTTGGATCCTCTTCAGCTCAAGGCCAACCTTGGTGGCTGAACCCAACCCAAACCACCCAAATTGACCCAAAAATACCCTTTCCACATAATATTCCAATTCAATGCCTTTACACATGGCCAACCCCAATTGACTTCACCAAACCCAAGCTCTGACCTCCCTTGACTAGATGGTGACTTGAGCCTGACCGACTGGCCACCTTGGCTCTCGGAAAAGCCACCGTAAAGTGCTCCACCTAGACTAAAACTCAAAATTTTATTCATCCAAGCTGTGTCATCCCAATTAGATTTTTGCACATTGTTGGCATCCACATAAGAAACTTAGGACACCCACCAATTGCCTCTGGTGGCCTCTCCCTCCCCCTCTATTTAAACCCACCCTCCATGGCCAAATATAGAGAGCATGAAATTCCTTGGGGAGAGTCTATCAAATTGCTTCCAGAGCTTCCTTAAGACCTCTTAATCCAGGGCTTCCTTAAGACCTCTTAAGTTCAACCCAACCATCTCTAGCCACACAAATCCACTGCTCGAGCTCAATTTTGGAGCTCAAATTCAAGGCTGAAACATGAAACCCCTTAAAACTCCACCAAATTCAAATTAATTGCACCCACACCATCCCCAAAGTGAGAGAGTAAGATTCCCCATAGAAGCTCCATCACCAGAGCACCTTAAGGTGGACTTTGATCCACACCCCAAATTGTCCTAGGTCAAAATTAGGTCTATGCAATTCACCACACGAGAGGCTCAATCCCTAGGCTCTTGGGACCCCTACGAAGCTTCTACAAGCATCCAATTGAGGCTTCACCTCTTAGACCATGGTATTGAAACTTAACCCTAAACTGAGCTTCATTTGATTCTCCATGAGTAGATATTTGACTTTGCATGTGTGCGTCTCGTCAACATGAGTCGATAGGAACAAACCTCACTTGATTTGGTTGAGAATCGAGAGAGATATTAGGGTTTGAATGCAAACGGCTCATGGGTTAGCTCATTTGCGTCTATGACGGAGCATTGTTGGATCGCGCCTGTATCGGACGGATGGCTGAGATCGCATTGGATGAAGTCACGATGCGTGTACAACGTGCTAACTCAGCTAACGACGCCCAACTAGAAGCAGACATGTGCTTGGTTCAGAGCTGCCTAGGATGACGTGGTGTTGACTAGTTTAGTAGATAAATAAGGATTCTCTTATTTATTTAAATATCCAAAACTTAAAAAATTCATCACTTTGTGTAGAAGAATCACAAAAATAAAATAAAAATATCTTGTTGGTCAGTGAAGAGAAGAGAACAATGTGGAAATATTCTCATGTATAATTAATGTATATTTTATTTTTAATTAATTAAATGGTGTTTTCTTTATTTTGATTATCCATTTGCATAGACATTTCACCATGGCATGGGACCATGGGACTTTTGATGTATCTGTTGTGAGGCATCTCCCCTTATTTTTCCAAGGATAAGGGGCATCTCTAACTAGAGATATTCAATTTTCAAATTAATGGTCTCTATTTTGGTATAAAAATTGTAATAAATAAAATACTCATAAAAAAAATACAAAATTTATTTTGGTAGGTTTACTGTGGTCAGAGGATCCTAAGAAAAATATAAACTTGGCTTAACTCATTTAAAATAATCCTAATTGTCACCGACCCTAAAAATGAAGAGAAAATTAATTTGGAGAAATTATAAATGTAAATGGCATAAGGACTATTCCACACTATAATTTGATGTTATAGGAGCTTCTCATAAAAATTTCAAGTCAATTAGAGTTAATTTGATCACTAAAATAAATTTTTTAAAATAAAATCACATTTTTGGTATTAAAATAATCATAAACATTAAAATACAATTAAAAAATCTCCAAATTGGTTTTGGGAGCTCCTTATGACCAGAGGAATTTAAAAAAAATAAAATTTGAATTAAAATAAATTCTTCATTTTAAGCTATTTTTAAGTATTTAAATTAATAAGATTAATTAAAAATCATAAAAATCACAAAAAATTGTAAAAAGATGCCAAAATATCACATTTGGCTTCTTGATTACTTAGAACTAATCAAAATATTTTTTTTCTAATTCTCTTAGTCAAGATATTAATTTTAAAAGGCTTAAAAATGAATTTTCTTTAATTTTTCACTAAAATAATTCTAATATTTAATAAATCACAAAAATATGTTTCTTTTGGTTCCTTAGACTTAGAGATATTTAATAAAAGTATAAAACTTAATTTTTCATTTTAATATTATTTTATATTTAATTAATACTCAAAATCAACAAATAGTTTTAGTAATTAAAATAAATCTTTAAAAATCATGAAAATTAGTCCAAGTGGTCCTTTGACCTATGTGAACCTCCAATGATTTTCTTAAGGATAGAAGTTTTATTTTGATTGAGTTATTAAATTTTCATTGAAAATCCCTATTTTTGCATTATAAATTATTATAATAATAAAATAAATTCAAAAGAACCGTATTTTCTTCTTTAATGTTTTAATTAATCTATGTAACAAAAAATTTCCAAGTCATTTGAGTGTAATTTAGACCTGTTCTTGCAATAGGAGGAGTTGTAATAGATGTGCAAAAAGGAGAATTAATGATGAGAGTTAATGATCAAAAAGTGAAATTTAATATAGCAAAAGCTATAAAATATCCTACAATAGAAAAAGATAATGAATGTTTCAGGATGGAAGTAGCAGATTATCTAAGTAATGAGCAGTTTGTGAATGAATTTGAAGAGAAAGCAAGGAAAAATTTTTTATACTGAAAATGAAGTAAAATAAGAAGATTTAGATTATATGCAGAGCAAATTAGAAGCATTAGACTTGCTGGAAAATGATAGTAAAAATCTTATTACTTCAAGTATTAAACCACCTGAACTTGAATTGAAGATATTACCTGCCCATTTAAAATCTTTATTTTAGGAGAGTCATCTACATTGTAAGTTATTATATCTTCTAAGTTAACTAAAATTCAGAAACAAAAGTTGATAAAGATGTTGAAAATGTATAAAAAGGCTTTTGGATGGACTTTAGCAGATATTAAAGGAATTAGTCCTTCAATTTGTTATGCACAGAATTATATTAGATGAACAATACGAACCTAAAGCTGATCCTTAGAGGAGATTAAACCCAATAATGAAAGTTTGAACCTAAAGCGGGTCCTCGGAGAAGATTAAACCCAATAATGAAAGAAGTTGTTAAAAAAGAGATTTTAAAGTGGTTAGATGCTAGAATTATATATTCTATTTCAGACAGTACTTGGGTAAGCCCAATTCACTGTGTTCCGAAGAAAGGAAGAGTGACTGTTGAAGAAAATGAGAAAAATGAATTAATACCAATAAGACAAGTAACTGGTTTGCGAATTTGTATTGACTATAGAAAACTAAATATGGCCACCATAAAAGATCACTTTCCTCTACCCATTCTAGATCAAATGTTCGATAGATTGGCTGGGAACAAATACTATTACTTTTTAGATAGATATACCGCATACACTAAATTTTAATTGCTCCAGAGCATCAAGAGAAAACAATGTTTACAATCCCATATGGAACATTTGCTTTTCGTAGAATGCCTTTTGCACTACGCAATGCACCTGCAACATTTCAAAGATGCATGATGTCAATTTTTAGCAAATTTATATAGCATGGAATGGAAGTGTTTATGGATGATTTTCCTATATTTGAGACTTCATTTGAGTTATGTCTTAATAATTTAAAAAAAGTTCTGGAGATATGTGAAAAAATCAACCTAGTCTTAAATTGGGAAAAATGTTAATTTATGATTGCAAGAGGTATTGTTCTTGTGCATATAATTTCTGAAAAAGGCATGAAAGTAGATCCTGCAAAAATCCAAGTTATAGAAAAATTACCACCTCCTAATAATGTTAAAGGCATGAGAAGTTTTCTGCGACATGTTGGTTTTTACAGGCACTACATAAAAAATTTTAAAAAATAACTAAACCCCTATGCCAACTATTAGAAAAAGATACAAAATGTGATTTTAATGAGGAATGCATAACAACATTTGAATTATTAAAGAAAAAATTAATCATTTCACCTATAATAGTACCACCTGACTGGGAGAAACCATTTTAAATAATGTGTGATGCTAGTGATTATGCTATTGGGGTTGTAATAGGACAAAGGCACGACAAAGTTCTTAAAGTTATATATTATGCTAGTAAAACTTCAAATAATGCTCAAATTAACTATACTACTACTGAAAGAGAGTTATTAACTATTGTTTATGCCTTTGATAAATTTAGATCTTATTTAATTGAAACTAAATGTATAATACATATAGATCATTCTACTATTAAATACTTGATGCAAAAGAAAGATGTTAAACCAAGATTAATTAGATGGATATTGAAAGAGTTTGATTTTACCGTGGTAGATAGAAAGGGAAATGATAATCAAATAGTTGTTCCTTTATCTAGAATAGAAATAGAAATATTAAATAATTTTGCAAATGAAATTTTAGAAAATTTCCCTGATGAACAATTATATAGTATTGATGAAATGGATGTGCCATGGTATACTGATATAGTAAACTATATTGTAAGTGACATTTTATCACCTGATATTAAGAATCCAGAATTAAAAAAAATTATCTATGATTTCAAAGATTATTTTGTGGATTACCCATATTTATATAAACAATGTAAAGATTTAATTATTAGAAGATGTGTGCCTTATGAACAAACTTAACAAATAATTGAAAGATGCCATGATTATGAATTTGGAGGACATTTTGGAATAAATAGAACTGTTTATAAAATTTTGCAAGCTGAATTTTATTAGCCTACTATTTTTAGAGATGTTAATGAATATATTAAATCATGTGATAGATGTCAAAAAGTAGGAAATATTTCCAGAAGAGATGAAATGCCTCTAAATTACACATTAGAAGTTTTGATGTGTGGGGATTAGACTTTATGAGACCATTTATGCCGTCATTTGGAAATTTATATATATTACTTGTTGTTGATTATATGTCTAAGTGGATTGAAGCTATTTTTGTGCCTAGATGTGACGCTTGGAGTATTTCTAAATTTTTAATTGAAATTATTTTTACAAGATATAGAATGCCGAGAGTAATCGTTACTGATGGAGGATCCCATTTCAGGAATAAAAGATTCAAAAAATTAATCAAGAAATATGATATTATGCATAGATTCTTTAATACTTATTATCCTCAAACTAGTGGTCTAGCAGAAATATCGAATCGTGAAATTAAACGCATTTTAGAAAAATCTATAAATCCTTATAAGTTGGATTGGTCTTCTAAACTAGATACTACATTATGGGCATACATAACTGCTAATAAAACTCTTATAGAAATGACTCCATAAAGATTGATTTTTCAAAAAAACATGTCATTTACCAGTAGAATTAGAACATAAAGCATTTTGGGCTATTAAAGAATTTAATTTTAATTCAAAGGATGCTAGTGAGAAAAGCTTTTTGCAACTCAATGAACTTGAGAAGATTAGAAATGAAGCATATGATAATGTGAAAATCTATAAAGAGAAAATGAAAATATGGCATGATCGGAAGATTGTTAAGAAGAAATTTGAACCTGGACAAGAAGTTCTATATATAATACAAGATTGAGGCTGTTTCTAGGAAAACTGAAATCCAGATGGTTAGGACTACTTAAAGTGATTAAAGTTTATCATTATGGAACTATTGTGATTAAAAATCATAACATTAGGAAAACTAAAATCCAGATGATTAGGACCATTTAAAGTGATTAAAGTCAATCATCATGAAACTATTGTTATTAAAGATCCTAACACTAGAAAGATATTTAAATTTAATGAGTGTCATTTAAAACATTATTATGAAGGGCGCATATCTCAATTTAAAGAATTTTTAATGTTAAGTCAACCCAACTAAACAAATGGTATGTCAGGCTGACGACGTTAAACCAAGTGCTTGGTGGGAAGCAACCCATACTTATATTGCTATGTATTACTATTTAGTTCATTAAGTGTCTTATATATTAGTAGATAATAATCCTACACAACTGTATTTATTATAAATTAAGTCAAATATTTGTATTGGAATAAAATTTGGAATCGAATTGAATAAAAAACTGAAAATCGCAATTTTGGCCACTGGCGCCGACAGTGCCAGAATGGGCGTTGACGGTGCCCTAGATAACGAAGATCAGTGTCGACAGAGCCAATCGAGAGCATCAATGGCACCGAGTGCGGTTGGATGGCTTTAAACAACTTTTGGAAAGTTTTAGCGTGATTTCACTTCATAATAACCGCCAGGACAAGTTTAAAAAAGCCTAGAAACATCCTTGGACGCCGAGTAACTTCCTATTTTTAGATTTCATGTCTTCTAAATCTACAAATACTTTGAAGTATGGAGTTTTCAACAAAAGAAAGTTTATCAGTTTGGACATGCAGCGATTATACGATAAAGTTATTACGAAGAGGAGATTAATCAAGGAAAGAGATTTGTTAATCATTGAGTGATCAATCCTACTGGTATGATTGATAAAATTATTTTGCAAAGGTGTTGAGAAGTTTTGTGTGACACTACCTCTACGGTTTTTGTACCTGTGGTGAAAGAGTTTTATGCAAACTTACATGGAATTACTCAAGGTGTTGTCTTCGTACGAGCTAAGGCTGTACCATTTACTCCTGCAAGGATTAATGAATTGTATATGATAGACAACATTCCAATCTTTCATTACACAAATTTCATTTCTATATGAGATTTGATGCAAGACGTGTATAATCTTCTGACAGATGAAAGTGATATGTGGGAGATACGAGATGAATGATATGTTAGTTTCTCCATTTCATTTTTTAATCCAATTTCGAAGAAATGGCATTTCTTTATTTCTTCAAAATTACTCCCTACTATGAAAATTAGTAGAGTCACCAAAGAATGTGCTATTTTAAATTACTGCATTCAAATGGAAAAACCAATTGATATAGGGTATATTATATTTAAATATATTATGGGTAACCTTACTAATGGACCAATTTGTGGACTTGGGCATCCATCTACCATATTTTTGATTTGCAGTCAAGCCCAAGTTCCATATGAAAGTTGGGAAAANGTTGAGAAGTTTTGTGTGACACTACCTCTACGGTTTTTGTACCTGTGGTGAAAGAGTTTTATGCAAACTTACATGGAATTACTCAAGGTGTTGTCTTCGTACGAGCTAAGGCTGTACCATTTACTCCTGCAAGGATTAATGAATTGTATATGATAGACAACATTCCAATCTTTCATTACACAAATTTCATTTCTATATGAGATTTGATGCAAGACGTGTATAATCTTCTGACAGATGAAAGTGATATGTGGGAGATACGAGATGAAGGATATGTTAGTTTCTCCATTTCATTTTTTAATCCAATTTCGAAGAAATGGCATTTCTTTATTTCTTCAAAATTACTCCCTACTATGAAAATTAGTAGAGTCACCAAAGAATGTGCTATTTTAAATTATTGCATTCAAATGGAAAAACCAATTGATATAGGGTATATTATATTTAAATATATTATGGGTAACCTTACTAATGGACCAATTTGTGGACTTGGGCATCCATCTACCATATTTTTGATTTGCAGTCAAGCCCAAGTTCCATATGAAAGTTGGGAAAAGACTTTATTACCTTGGGAGCCCATGAATCTTATAGATGAGAATTATTGTGGAAATGGAAATGAAGTATTAGAAGCCATCATAGATCAATCTTCACATTTCAACTCCATTAATACCACCAACAGTTGGAAGTTCGCTAGCTTTGGAAAAGAAATTGAGGAAAATTGAAAGGGAATTTCATAGTATTATGAATGCAGTAGGAGATCTTAAATACCTTTTTGATCACCTAGATTGGAGAATGAAAGAAAATTTTGATCACACTAGAACTTTTGAAGCAGGATTAGTTCAGATGTTTAACAAAAAAGGGTGGATCGAAGAAAATTTGACAGATCAATTCCCGTACTGATCCTTCTACAACTTACATGTTCATTACTAATCTATGGGGGATATCAAAGGAGGAGAAAGCACTGAATAAGAGGTGTAATAATCGAAGACTTTAAATTCTCTATCTATTTTAGAAAATTATATATATTTAGTGTAATTGTGTGGATTTAATTTGGTTTGGTTTGTTTTTTTTTTGCTTTAGGATTCTGAACTTTTATTATGTGTACAGTTTTGTGACAGCTTTTAGTGTTGTGACTTGATTTCGACTCTGATTTATAATTAGTTTGTTTAATGTGTGTGATTGTGTAATTAAAAAAAATGTGTTTGTAAAAGGTATACTTTCATATATAAAAGTTAGTTTATTGTTGTTTGTGAAAATTTGTGTTGGTGAAATGTTTTGTTTTGTGAATTATTATTAGATAAAATTTTGTATTTAAAGTACTTAAAATTTTGGAGTAAGTCGATAGGAAATTGAAAATTCAAAAAAATCAAAATATTAAATTTTCGGGCCTTCAGCGTCGACAACGCTGGAATCGGCGCTGACGGTACCCTCGACTTGACAACAAATTTTAACCCCTAAAAATTCATAATATTTACTGTGACCACCATTTTTACACTTAAGTCATCTTCAACCTTTGGTTTAGGCGGCTAGGGCTTGATTGTGGTTAGATTTGAGATGATTTAGAGGCTAAAAGACTTTGGATTTCATCTTCTCTAGGTAAGAGGTACACTTTAAACCAAAAATTTTTTATTTTCACCTGGGATTTATCTTACATTGCATAGATCCAAAAATATGAAAAATTTTTTGAGAAATTTTTGAGAAAATCCTTTGGTGATGAACTCTATTTAGTGATTTGAAGTTTAAAATGTTAACATTTTGATTTTTGGAATTTTAGAATTTATTCGGATTTTTCAAAATTTTCTAGATTTCTTATGGAACCTAGATCTAGCAAAAGGAAAATAGAATATAACAAACAAAAAATTTTAGTTTCAAAGCGAGTGCTCGATTTCATAGTTTGCAAGAAATTAAGAAAGTAATTCAGGACCCAGGTTTTAAAAATCCAGAAGGAGAAGTTGAACATTTTATTATTGATCGGCAATGGGAAAACTTTTGTTATTTTACTGCCGATGTGATAACTGGGATTGTAATGGAATTTTATTCCAACTTTCCTGAAGCTTCTGATGCGTATGTATTTGTTCGGGGAAAAATGGTAGAATTTACTCCAAAGAAAATAAATGAGTTTTATTCTGTAGAAAATGTGTGTAGATGTCAGTATCATTCTTTTTCTATTATAGATCAAGCTTTAGATGAAGTTATTTCTTTTCTAACTAGTGAGAAAGGGGCATGGAAAATAAAAAAAATGGAGTAAAATTTAACTTTCCCCGTACTAGTTTAAATGTAGTATCTAAGGCCTGACATTATTTTATTTCTGGAAGAATGATTCCGACGAACCATCATAGTGAGGTTACCAAAGATAGAGTCATCCTGAACTACTGTATTCAGCAAGTTATTGACATAAATGTGGGCTATATTATTTGTATGAACACTCAATTTATTACTTTGGGAGAGACTTCTGGTGGATTGGCACACCCTGCTCTTATTTACACACTTTGTGAGCGGGTAGGAGTTGATTTTAGACCTGATGAGGAGAGGATTGAGCCTCAAAGACCTATTAGGCCTGCAAACATCAAGAAATATGAATCTCATGTTGACTGGAGATCTTGCAGTATGGCTAGAGATATTTCTTCTACTTTTAGGGATAACCTTCTACCTCTCATGGACCTACTTCTAGTGACCCTAGCAACAGAGAACTTTTGGATCAGATGATAATACAATAGGGAGATATTTTGAGGATAGATTATAGGATGCATAATATGGAAGCCAGAAATGCTCACACTGATGATTTGATTCGGCAAAAGTTTGAGTATGATACTTCTTATGATGATGCTTTAGTTAGATAATTGAGGGGAGAACATTCAGTTCAGTTCCCTATTTACCCTGTGTTTACTCGATATCAGCAGCAAAAGTTGGATGTAGATGAAATGAAGATGATATTGACTAGCGACCTTTTTATTTGTTTGTTTGTGTTTGTATTGTGTGATTGTATTATTTGTGTTGTGATGTTGTTTAGACTTTGTTTGTTATGTTATGTGAAATTGTAATGTGGAAGACTGTTTTCATTTTTAGAACTTAGTTTAATTTTGCTGTTATTTTCAACACTTTGTTTTGTTTTGAGATTAGCTCTTTATCAGCAAATTTTATATGTATTATGTGCAATTTAATATTTTTAGCCTTGTAGTATTCATTTTAGCACCTGTAGTATTTTTAAAATTTATGTTCAAATATCAGAACCTCTAAGAAATATAATTTTTTTATGTATCTAATGCTTTCTTTTATCCTTCATTTTTAAAGCTCTTCATGTAAAAATCTTTTAAAAATTTAAGTTTGGGGGGAGAAGAAGAAAAATCATTTTTAGAAAGAGAGAAAGAACTTAATTTTATTTGTCCTCACTTCATTATAGTTTCAAAATTTTAAATTTAACATAACCTTTGGTATTAGAGGTTAACTTTGGATAACTATATTTATGTTTCTAAATATACAGTAAATTTAAGAAAAAAATTTCAATAATAAAGGTTAATTCCAGGGGCTAAGATATTTGGTAAAAGAGAATAAAACTATGTTTTTCTATTTTTAGTAAAGGAAATTTGTATTTTTAAATTATTAAAATTTAAAAAATTCATGTAAAAAGAAAAGTATTAAACTTTATTAAATCTTTAAGTTAATATAAATTTGTTAAGTGAAGAAAT
>JXCR01142055.1:46949-107631 GCA_002079205.1 Phalaenopsis hybrid cultivar
ATATATATATATATATATATATATATGGGGAGAAGCTTGAAGAGATGCTTAATGAAAAATTGGCTTCACTTTAATGAACTTAAGGAAAAAGACTTGAACACATTTTCTAAACTTTTTATTTGAAGGTTAACTTAATTATTAATAAATTTTTATGAAGTTCTTTTTCATATGAATTTGCTAAGTAACTTTCATATAACAAATTGCAATTTTTCTTGAAAGAATAGAGAATCGGAAACCTTAGACTTAATTATTGAATATCTTTACATCTTTAGTATTAACTGGAGTTGTTTTGAATTTTTCTTAAGTTATACTATTATATTTAGAAAACTAAAATATGGAAGTCTAACGTTTAAGGTCTTTATCATAATTCATATTTTTTTATGTAGTAGAGGAGTTACTTGAAGGCAAGTAACATGTAAGTTCGGGGGATTTTGATACACCAAAAATATTTGCATTTTTAAGCCCATATTTTATACTTATTTTTGATGATATTGCACTTTAATGGAAGGTATTTTGACGTTTTCTTGTAGTTTGTTGATTTTTTAGAGTTAAACCAAAAAGAAAGAAAAAAGGATGAAATTTGGAGTCAAAATGATGTTTTTGAAGAAATGCTCAATGTTGAGAGCAACACCGACGACGCAGAACAAATTAACGCGGAGATTCTTTACTCAACACCGAGGGCACCACTAAAGGTGATTCAGAATCTGTTTCTAGAAAGTTTGATGTATTTGGACGATTTGTTTGAAGAGTTTTTGGAGGTAGCTCTTGGAGAACCGACATTGGGCTCTATTTGGGGTGGAATTTCATCATAAAAAGGGCTCTTCTACGTTTTTCACTCATCTACTTTTCCTTTTCGCACCACATCATTCTATTCCACTTCCATATTTTAGTCAATTAGTGATTTTGCTTTCATAGTTTAGAGTTTTTGTGGTGAGATTTAGTGTGAAACTTTCTGTAAGAGTGTTGGAAGGAAAAAGGTGAGAGATCTTCTTCTTGCATTTCTAAGGAAAGACTACAAAGGATTTGCTTTGAGAAAGAGTTTTCAGATAAGTATTGTTTGTTTATCAGTGTTGTATGAACTTTCTTTTATGTATGAAATTTGTGTTTTATTATTTCTTTCTCATAAGTCTGAGTAGTTCCTTCTATCTTTCTCCCTACTCTGAGATATGGTGAAATGAAGAGATAATATGAATGTGCCAATATTAAATTATAAAATAAATTATGATAATTTTTCAACTTCGAAATTAATTTACATTTTGTTCTGGCCAATTGAATTGTTAAAATGTGTTCTGAAACAAATGATATGAGAAATGGAGTATGAGTTCTACAACAAAGTAAGGATTACGTTTGATTTCATGAAGGAGAACATTGTTTATGGAATTAAGTGCAAATAAATAGGGAAATATTCTTTATTGGGTGTAAAATTGGAGAACCTTTAGGGTGACAGACTAAAATCTTCAATTTAGTCTTAGTGTTTAAAAACTGAAGCGAGAGCTAGCCTTCAAGTGAAGGGAAGTGGGAGCTCTGGAGTGGGAGCCAATATCCTCCTAGCTTAGCCATGGATTTAGGGATTAAATACTGAGATTAACCAATGATTTTATATGCACTGTATCAGAGTAGAGAATTAAAATTGCTCCTATTTGACATAATACATATTATGAACATTTATTTCATCTTATTTTACGTTAGCCTCATTGTAGTGGGAAGGATGCTTTTTCCCATAAGAATATTCGTTACATAAACATTGTTAATAGATTAGTATTTACTATTTTAAATTTGGCATATTTAATTTGATAATAGTTTAAAAATTTAATTTTGATTACATCTCAACAATTGAAATTAATGACAGTGATTTTAATTGACTTTCTGTGAATTTCCTAGCAAATTTGTCATTTCCAATTTAAACCTTCCCTGTAGACCGATATTTAGGGCTTAAATAGAAAGTTCATTATTACTTAATAACGATATGTATACTTGCATAGAATTCAAATATTAATTGATTATATTTAATTAAATTTTACACAATATATCACAACAAAAGGTCGGATCAACTTACTTTCTATTGCATATTGTTCTGCCCTGATGAATACTTGTAGATGTTTGTGATACATAAAATTTCTGAACTATTTTTTCTTTCGATTTATATTTTTGGTATTGACTTTTATACTTAT
Organism: Phalaenopsis hybrid cultivar; assembly: GCA_002079205.1. NCBI lineage: Eukaryota > Viridiplantae > Streptophyta > Magnoliopsida > Asparagales > Orchidaceae > Phalaenopsis > Phalaenopsis hybrid cultivar. Next base: position 49,121 of record JXCR01142055.1, read on the forward strand.
TTAAAATCTAGTTTGAGGGTAGGATGAAAAATAAATTTTAAAGTTAGTATACTTCCTTTTAGTTTAATATTATTGCAAGCATGTTTTAGGCTAAATTAACTTTCTCTTACTGTCATTCTATCCTGATTATACATGTATATGAAGTTGATAGGATGTTGTAGTACTTAATAGATTCAAATTTTACTTTTTATTTCTGCTACATTTTTTGGAATTAAGTGTAAAATATTTAAAAATTTAAGTTTGGGGGAAAGAAAATTTTCTTTTAAAAAGAAGTAAACTAAATTTTATTTGTCCTCAATTAACTATATTTCTAAAATTAATTTAACATGACCTTGGATATTAGAGTTTAACTTTAATTGACTATATTTATGTTTGTAAATATTATGGTAAATTTAGGTAAAAGTTTTAAAAACGAAGGTCAATTCTAAAGTTAAAGATATTTGATATGTAACGATAAGACTATGTTTTTCTATTTAAAGTAAATGAAATTGTATTTTTAAAGTATTAAGAATCTTAGAGTTTCATGTAAGAAGAAAAGAATGAGACTTTATGAAAAATCATCAAATCTAATATGAATTTATAAAGTGAAGAAAAGAAAAAAGTTTTAACTTTAAGAGGAGGATAGTGAGTTAAAATTTATTAAAGGCTATCCAGATATAGTAATCTTCACTTGAAAAAGAAAAGAAATGAAATGATTGAAAATATCTTGAATAAAAGAAAATTAAAAAGAGAAAAAAAAAGAATGTGAGAAGAAGCTTGAGGAGATGCCTAATAAAAAATTGGCTTTACTTGAACCAACTTGAGGAAAAAGGCTTTATTACATTTTCCAAACTTATATCTGAGTATTAGCACCCTTAATAGTAAAGTTTTCTTGAAATTATTTTTCATATGGATATTCAAAGTATCATTGATATAACAAATTACAATTCTTCTTGAAATGAATGGAGTTTCGGAAATTTTAGATTTGATTACTAAGTATTCTTATACTTATAGTTTTAATCTAAGTTATTAAAAGTTTTTCTTCAATTATACTATTTTATTTATTAAACTAAATTATAGAAGTTTAAAAATTAATTTCTATCCTAAGTCATATTTTTATATGGTAAAAGAGTCAATTGAGGACAAGTAACATTTAAGTTTAGGGAACTTTGAAACACCAAAAAAATGTGTTATTTTAAGTATACATTTTATGCTTATTTTTGATGATATTGCACTTTAAAGAATGGTATTTTCATGTTTTTGTTGTAGACATATCAATTTTGGGCATTTGGAGCAAAAGTAGCAAAAAGGAGGAAATTTGGAGCCAAAATAGATAACTTTGTGATTCTGGAGCCTGAGGCACCAACTTACAAAGAGCTGGCCCCATAACTGGCACCAGAGGAACCATTATAAGGAGAAGTGGCAGAGCCCAGAACAACGTGTACTTAAATAATTTGTCTTCTGAGGCGCCAGAGGCACCAGAGATGATACTTGATGGACTAAGGCGGTTCAAGACAAATTTTGAGCAATTTTTGAAGGCTTTAAATGTTTTAAACTTGTCATTGAGTGATTCAATGCATCTAGACACTTTAGAAGGTTCTTTAATGAAGGGATATGTCTTATGAATGAATGGACATCTTTTGGTATTCAAAATGTGTGATATTTAGAGGGAATTCGGGATGGATTTTTGAATTCTTTTATAAAGGAGGCAGTCCCTAATTAAAAAGGAGAGGAGTCTAGGGCATGAGAGTGGCATGAGAGTAAGAAGAAGGCTTTGGAGAAGAGAGGATTTTCTTCTAGGGTTGTAAAAGGAGAGGGAAGGTGAGAAATTTCTTTTTCACTACATTTTTAGGAGAGAATTGAGTGTGATTGTAAAGAGAGAAAGTGCTTAAAGGGAACTTCTAAGGATTTGTTTGGGAAGAAGTGTGAGATAAGTGGTGTTCCTTTCTTTCTTTATTTTGTAAACTTATTCTTATTGAAATCTGTGTTTTGTCATATTCTTCTAATGAATTCTTAATAGTCTTCTTTATTCTTCTCCCTACAATGAGATTTGGTTTTGTGAAGAATTGATTTTGTTTTATACATTTTTAAATGCCAATAATTTGTGATGATAAGCGGTGTTCCTTTCTTCTTTATTTTCTAAACTTATTTTTATATGAAATATGTGTTTTGACGTATCCTTCTAATGCATTATGAGTAGGCTTCTTTATCCTTCTCATTACAATGAGATTTGGTTTTATGAAGAATTGATTTTGTTTTATACATTTTTAAATGTCAATAATTTGTGATGATTCAAACTTTAATCTTCATTTAATTTTTGATTTGGCCAATTAAAAGGTTGAAATTTGTTGAAAAACATAAGATTCGAAAGAGTATGGTTTCTACAACAAGATAAGAGTTACATTTAATTTCATGGGTGAGAATGTAATCCATGGGGTTGAGTGCATGAAAAATTAGAGATTTTAAGGTGACAGATTCAAATCCCCATATTATTTCAGTTTATTGGAAACTAATGTCAGATTGTTGTGGAAGCTCTTAAGTGACAGTCGGTATCCTCGCAACCTAACCACAAAATTAGGGACCAAACTCTGGATTAGTCATTGTTCTTTATATCACTCAAAAGAGGGTAAAAAATGCGATTTCTCCTATTTTACACAAAATAGTTTTTATATATATATTTTTTCAAATGATTTTAATTTTGTCACAATCCATATGCTCATTGTAAGGCACAGGATGCTTTCTTAAATTTTAACTCTTCATCAAAAAAATTTATTTAGTCTTAGTAAATTAACTTTGAAGTTTAGAAATTAGTTTAGTAAACTTAGTTCTTTTGTTAAATTTATGTAGCATTATTTAAACCCATTTTAACTTGTATTTCTTATTTTAATTTTTATAGTTTGAATATTATGATTTATGTTATTATCATAAGAATTTTCATCTTCCAAACTAAGACATGATAGTAGTAGACTACAATTAGCCTAAGGGATTTTTTTTTGCACTTCTCTATGGGATCGATACTGGGGTTCTTAAAGAAAACCCTATATTACTTGAAGCAATATGTGCACTTGCGTAGAACCCATAGTATGCGAACTATTTTATATATTTTATATAATAGTTCAATTTTGCACATTAAATACTTAATATAAATTGGGTCAAGATTTTGGCCATATTTTTGGAAGCTAAATTACTGTAAAAGTTTAGGACGAGTCAAGTTATTGGCACTGTACCGGGGTTTTAAATTGACATAAAACACGTAGAAAAATTACACACACCAGGGGCGCATCAGGTTATGCTGGAGTTTGATTTGGGGATAATACAAAGAGTTCTTTGGGAGTAGTATGAGAGTTTTTTACAAGGGTACTGTAGTGGTTTTGTGGGAGTTTATTTGGCTTAACTATCGTCAACGTCAACGACATTGTCTCAGTTGTCAAAATTATTTTGAATTAAACAGTAGGGCAAGCTTTCTACTTTGCTACTGAGCTAGGGTTTTCATCCACATCCTTTAATTTCTATTGGAGATTAAGATTCCCACTTTGAAGCTGAAGAAGATGGATTTGGAAGAGCTAGAACACATTGTGAAGGAAGACTGGTCGAAGGAGAATGCTACTGATAAGGGTCAGTAGTGTTTCAAGGTAACTTTATTTGTTACCTTTTATCAACTAATAAAATCAATGCAGAGTGATACATTAGCTTAATTGATGACTAAAAAATAACCTCTATATAATTCCAAAATAGCCCAAATAGTATTAGGTTATTGATGGGGAATTGGGTTACATTAAGTTTTGACTATGTCAATATTGGAACCATTAAGCTTCTATTATGTCCATATTAACGCAAGTTTTTGAACCTAAAATCCTTGAATTTTAGATTTTTTCCATCATCAGTTAAATAAGTTCTTGATAAGTTTCAGCCAAAAATTTCCACGGAAACATAGAGTAATCTGAGCAATGAAAATGGACCAATTTTTTAAACTCCCTCCATACAGTCATGATCATATCGTGACTCCTCACATATTTAAATTATGGGATATTGATCAAATGTTTATCAACATTGGTGGGAAAGAGCTAAAATTTTATTCATACCAAGTTTCCTTGCTCGTTGATCTCGATTTTTATATGTAAGGATTTATGAAGTTAACACCACTACAGTGCAAAAAACTGATCCTTATATGAAAAGTAAATTGTGTAAAAAATGTATATAATTATAGTCCATTAATAATGGGATTCTACGCAATTATATGCATCATTATCATATAATAATGGATTTTCTATTTAACCCCCAAATATCTATCCCACAGGGAAGGTGTTGTTAGCAATGATAAATTTTAACAGGAAATTTACAAAAATCAAACAAAATCACTGTCACTAATTTCAAATGTTGGGATATTAACCAAACTAAATTACTTAACTATTAGCAAAACAGAAATGCAAATTTTCAATAATAACTACTAGTCTACTAAATATGTTTATGTAATGAAGATTTCTTATGTGAAAAAGCATTTCCCACTAAAATGAAATTCTGATCAAATGAGATGAGATAAATGTTTATAATATGTATTGTGCCAAATATGAGCAATTTTACTTTTCTAACCTGATACAGTGCATAGAAAATCAATGGTTAATCTTAGATTTAGTCCCTAAATCCATGGCTAGGCTAGGAGCATATCGACTCCCACTCTAGAGCTCCCAATTCCCTTCATCTGAAGGCTAACTCTCGCTTTAGTTTTTAAACACTAAGACCAAATTGGGGATTTTAGTCTGTGACCCTAAGGATTCTCCAATTCTACACCCAACAAAGAATATTTCCTTATTTATTTACACTTAATTCCATGATCTAAAGGTTCTCCAATTCTACACTCAACAAAGAATATTTCTCTATTTATTTGCACTTAATTTATTGAATAAATTTCTCCTTCAAGAAATCAAATGTGACCCTCACTCAGTTGTAGATCATACTCCATTTCCCAGTTCATATGTTTCACAATATAATTTAACAAATTAATTGGTAAGATTGAAAAGTAAATTAAGTTTGAAGTTGAAAAATCATCACAATTTATTTTATATTTTAGTTATGGCACATTCATTTTATCTCTTCATTTCAACATATCTCAGAGTATGGAAAAAGATAGAGGGACACAAATTTCATATATAAAAGAAACTTCATACAACACTAAATAAACAAACAAATTTATCTGGAACTCTTTCTCAAAGCAAATCCTTTATAACCTTTCCTTAGAAATGCAAAAAGAAGATTCTCTCACTTTCTCATTCTCCAACACTCATACAGAAAGTTTCACACTAAATCTCACCATAAAAACTCTAAACTATGAAAGCAAAATCACTAATTGACTCCAATATGGTGGTGGAATGAAGATGGATTATGAAAATGTGGCGTGGTGGAACGTTGTGGAGTGAAAAATGAATGTTGAGGAGCGAAAAATGTAGAGGTGTCCCTTTTCTGATGAAATGCGGTCTCAAATAAAGCCCAAGGTCGGTTCTCCGAGAGGCGCCTACAAAACTCTTCAAAAATCATCCAAATACATCGAACCTTCAAGAAATGAGTTCTGAATCTCTTTTAGCGCTATCGGTGCTGAGTAAAAATTCTCTACAATTCAGTGTTCTGTGCTGTCGGCGCTGAACTTGGTGTTGTCGACGCTGAGTATTTCCTCAAAAACGTCATTGATGGTGAACCAATACGAGTGGGTGTGGGTTCTTTTAGTTTGCGCACCCGAGTTTGAGGTCGAGGATGTGGACGGGGAAGAACCAATAGATACTGGATGGACTAAGCAAACCTTCAACTTTGATGATGAAGAAAGCTCTGAGGAGGAAATGATGATGATAAAATAAAAAAAACCACAGTACGAGATATCCTTGGAAGATGTGGAGAAAAGTGATTATGAGTTGATATATGATCGGATCAACCACTATGTGAATGTCATGACCCTTACTCTGATTCTCCCTCTAAATATTGAGAGTTTAGAGGTCAAGGAAGTCTGTAGCACTGGTTTAAAGCCGATCAAGTTTAACTGTGCTTCTATTTTTGCTAATCTTAAAAATCATGTAAATTTGGATGAGAATCCTAATGAATTAATGGAATTACCTTTTCGTTACTTTCTCCTTTTGTAGAAAAGTTAATTCAACAGGGATATGTGCCAAAATAAATACCAAAAGATAAGTTACAGCTTTTTGAAAAATTATGGAATGTTAAAAGTCAAACTCCTAACTCAAAAGAGGGTTTTGGATTTGGTACTATAGGACCAGTCGATGATTCAAAATTTTGCATGATTGTTACTAGCGGATTGGAAGAGAATTGCCTTGATATAGAGGATGACTCTCAAGATCAATTAATAGAAGAAGCCCCGTCATAATTTGAGGAAGAAATTAAATCAACATTTGATGAACTGAAGGAAATTAATCTTGGAACTGAGGAGCGGCCCCGACCTGCATTTATAAGTTCTTTACTCAACAATGAAGAATCTTCAAAATTGATCAAGTTACTGTAAAGATTCAAACATTGCTTCGCATGAAGTTATGATGAAATGTCAGGATTGTCCACAGAAGTTACAATTCATAATCTCGGGGTGGACAAAGATATGACCCTAATAAAACAAGCTCCCATAAGAATGCCCCACAAGATAGAACAAGTCATTGTTGAGGTAATGAAATTGATAGTTGCTAATTTTGTAAGAGAAGAGCAATACCCCACATGATTAGCCAATATTGTATCAGTTAAGAAGAAAAATGGACAAATTTGTGTATGTGTCAACTTCAGAGATTTGAACAAAGTATGTCCAAAAGATGAATTTTTGTTTTCAATACCAGAAATGATGGTGGACATCGCTTCGACACACAAAATTTTCTCCTTCATGGATGGATCGTTAGGATACAACCAAATCAAAATGGCTCCAGAGGATGCAACACTTACAGCTTTCAGGACACCGATTGGGGTTTTCTGCTGCAGAGTGATGCATTCGAGTTAAAGAACACCGGAACAACATACTAACGAGCAATGACAAACATTTTTGATGATCTCATCCATAACCAAGTGGAGTGCTACGTGGATGATCTGGTCATCAAGAGTAAACAGAAAATAGACCATTTGTCCAATTAGAGCATCGTGTTCGAACGATTAAACAATATGATCAAAAGATGAATCTGTTAAAGTGCGCTTTGGGCGTCACCTCCTGGAAATTTATAAGATTCATTGTCTGTCATTAGGGAATTGAGATTGACCCAGATAAAATTAAAGCTATCTTGGAAATGCCTCCTCCAAAAACTTTGAAACAACTACGCTCCTTCCAAGGAAAATTTACATATCTAAGCTGCTTTATCTCTAATCTCTCTGGTAGGTGTTGGCCCTTCTCGGTATTAATTAAAAAGAATGTCAAATTCATTTCGAAAGAGAAATGTCAGTTTGCTTTTGAGGACTTTAAGCGATATATAATGACATCTCCTGTTTTGGCAGACCCTATCTTATGAAAACTGTTGATACTTTATACCGCAACCTTAGAAGACTCTCTCAGAGCCCTGTAGCTTAGGTAAAGTACAAAGGAAAAGAAAATGCACTTTACTACTTTAGTCAAGGTCTAATATAGATGGAGGTAAAGTATCCACCTATTAAGAAGCATTGTCTAGCTTTACTTTTTGTCGCCTAAAAGCTTAGGCATTACATGCTTTCTCATAAAATTACCCTTATTTCGAAAGTTAAGCCATTGCAATATTTGATGACCCGACCAACACTTTTTGAACGTTAGCAAGGTGGTCAATGATTTTATTGTAATTCAATATAGAATTTGTTCCCCTCCGCACTATCAAGAGACAAATTTTAGCAGATTTTCTCGCAGTGCACCCACATCCAACTGGGTCCCCACTAGACAATGAATTGACAGAGGATTAGATACTGCAAGTAGAGTCGTCCAGTGCCAAGCATTAGGAAATGTATTTTGATGGGGCTTCATTAACCAGAAAAGATAAAGAACCAGGAATAGTTATACCAAACAAAGCAAGAATTGGGCTGATTTTCATCACGCCAGATAAGGGTATGTTGAGATTCTTTAATTACCTGACAGACCCACGCACCAACAACGAAGTAGAATATGAAGCATGACAACGACTTTTTATATGCAAGAATTTATGAACCCAGATTTATATATTTATAATGATTTTGTAAAGTCACAACTTCAAATGCAAGTATACGTATTGCTCAAGTAATACAGGGCTCTAGTGGAGTCCTATTTATTGATCCCACAGGGAAGCGAGGTAAGAGGTTCTTAGTCAAACCCTAGTCTACTACAATTAGTCCTTAGGAATGTCGATTAAAATGATGTTTTATCTATCAACTACTCCTAAATGCTATTGTTAAATGTAAAGATAGTAACTATAACTAAATGAAAATATAAATTCTAAAGATAACCCTTTTTGGATGAATTGGTTTGGACAATTTTGAGATATTACAAACTACTATTCTTATGTAATGAATTAGATAATGTAAAGAAATGAGATGTAATAAATATTGTATATTTATGTGCCAAATAGGAGCAATCCTATTCTTTACCCTTTGGTCCAGGCATAAAGAACACTGACTAATCCTATGCTTGTTTATTGAATCTGTGGCTAGGCTGAAAGGATACCGGCTCTCACTTCGGAGCTCCCATGTTCTCCTTACCTGAGGGCTAACATCTCCGCTTCAGTATTCAAATAATAGGACCGAATTGGGGATTTTAGTTTGTCACCCTAAAATCTCCAATTCTACGCCCATCAAAAAATATTTCAATTCTATTTGCGTTCAACTCCCATGAACTTAACCATCTATGGAATTTGAATGTGGTTCTACTTTGTTGAGAATTACACAACCCTCTCGGGTCTTAATGCAATTACAACAACTTTTAACAGTACATAGGCCTTTATTGTAATGTAAATAAAGTGCATGTAAAAACCGTCACATTGATAATTAAATCCACTTCTAACATGCATCACAAAATCCTAAACATGGCATTTATTGTAATGTAAATAAAGTGCAAGTAAAAACCATCACATTGATAATTAAATCTGCTTCTTCGCATCACAAAATCCTAAACATGAATTCTACTCATTACAAAAGAAAAGTAAAATGAAAACAACATCACAAAATCTAACATGAATTCTACTCATTACAAAAGAAAAGTAAAATGAAAACAACGGCATAATCTTCTCATACGCCATTATTTCCAAATAAGAAGAGAGAGTAAGAGAAGCCCATCACAAAGCACGAAGAAAACACAGGAAACTTCATTTAACCAAAGCAAATCAACTAGATAAGTGTTTACAAAATCATAAGATAATGAAGAACATAATACTTAGCTTTTCCCCTTGAAATAAAGAAGAAAATCTCTCCCACAAAGTCTCCCGCCTATCCATGCAATGCTAGAACATCTCCTTACAAATTCTCTCTAAATCCCCTCTCCAATCTCTCCGAAAAGGTAAAAATCTACTTTTCTACTCCTATTCTAAGAAACCTAAACTTTCTCCACACGTTTCCTAATATTCCTCTCATATAAATCCCTCTTTTTCTAACCTAAATTTGTTCTTTTAAAGGATAGGGATGAAGTTTGAAGAGTGGCCCCAAGAATCCTTTCAAAAAGTGTCCAAATACGTTGAATTTCGACCCATAACCGTCCCGGGCACCGTCCGCGGGTTTGAGGTGCCGTCGCCGAGTTTTTCTGTCATTTTTCGGTCCTCTCGGGTAAATTTCACCGTTGGCGCCATTTTGGAGCCGTCGGCGGGCAGACTGCGCAGCTCCACCGTTTGGCCCCGTTTTAGCTTCGTTTCGCCCCATTTCAGTAGCGTTGTGTTCCTAACAGATAGCCCTACAAAATAAACATAAAAAAAAACCTTCTTTTAAAGTGTAATCTCATTCAAATATGCAAGAAGTGTAAAAGAGATTAATCATCCAAAGACTTATCGAAAGGTGACAGAGCAAAATATCATTTCTTGCTTGTTTTTTCTCCAAATTGCACCATTTTTGCATCTTTTTGCTCCAATGATCATAATTCATTATACCTACAACAAAACATCAAAAATACCCTTCTTTAAAGTGCAATATCATCAAAATCAGTATAAAATAGGTATGAAAATCTCAACATATTTTGCTTCGGTCAAAATCCGCCAAACTTAACTATTTCTTGTCCTCAAGTAATTTTAGTACTACATAAAAGTTATGATCTATTGAGTAAAGTTTTAATTCAGAAAAGTATGAGTTTGATTTAAGTAAATGCTATAGTAAGATTTTCAGAAAAAATTCAAGTAATTAAATTAACTCTGTAAGTACAAGATTATCTAGTCATCAAGTTTAAGAGTTCTAGTTTTCTATTCATTTCAAGAATGACTATATGTTGTAATATCAAGTCACTTACAATATTCAAATGATAGGAACTTCATGAGAACACTACTAGTAAAAGATGTTAATCCATAATATAAGTTCAGGAATGTATTTAGGTTTTCCCTTTAGGTAGGTCCAGTGAAGCCAATTTTTTTATTAGTCATCTCCTCAAGCTTCTCCTCACTTTTATACTTTTTTCTTTCTTTCTTTTTCTCTTTTTCATTTGTATTGCTTTCAATCCTATTTTTTTTTCTTTTCAGGGATTGTTGTTAATCCTTCCTTTTTCCTTTTTCAAGTGAGGATTACTATATCTGGATAGTCTTTAATGATTTTGAACATCACCTTTCTTTCCCTAAATTTGAAACTCAAAGCATTCCTTTACCTTAAAAATATTTCATAGCTTTTACATCATTGAGCCCTAATCTTTTCTTCTCAAATGAATTTCCAAGATTCTTAATACTTCAAAATATAGTTTCCTTTACTTTAAATAGTTAACTATAGTCTTATTCTCTTATACTAAATATTTTAATCTACAGAATTAATTTTTATTACAAAATATTCCTTTAAATCTACCATAATATTTAAATATCTATAAAATATAGTTCTCTGAATTAATTTTTCTTTAAATCTACCATAATATTTAAATAGTTACAAAAATATAGTTACCTGAATTAAATTCATACATAAAATCATATTAACAATTTTTGAAAATATTTAAATTGAGAACATCTAATAGTTAATCTTTTTCTTCCCTCCCCAAACTTGCATTTTTAAATATTTTGCAATTAATTCCATAAAATGTAGCAAGAAGAAAAAGTAATTGAATCTACTAGCTACTTCAACATCCTATCAAATTTATATGCATGCATAATCAGGATAGATTGACAACAGGAGTAAGTAAATTAAGCCTAAAACATGCTTGCAATAATATTAAACTAAAAGGAAGCATATTAGATTTAAAATTTCATTTTTCTTCCTACCCCCAAACTTGATTTTTAGCATGCATAACATTTAGTGCAGAGAATATAAGTAGGAAGAAAAACAGTTTAAAAATTCTATCTACCACAAATTTCTATCAAAAACATCTACAATTATTCATTAGGATAGAAAACATGTAGTAGAAAGTAAATCTAAACTATATATGCCAGAATGAAATTAACTAAATAAAGTTCTAACTAGCATAACATGTATCAGCATTGAAATATAAAAAATGTTCATCAATTCTTATAAATTGTAACACAAACACAAACACAAACATACAACAAGATAAATGAGGTCAATTCTTCCTCCATCTCATTGCATCTCACTAACTTACTTCAAATTTATAATGGAATCCCTACACAAATATATTGGGTGCTTATAAATAATTTTATAGATTCTAATCCCAAAGATAAGATTATCCATGATATATTGGTTCTCGAGCGCCAACACCATACATCACCATGTCCTAACAATTAATCACCTCTAGTAGTTATAAGGATAGTGTAAGATCATCCACAAGTTACTCATCTAATTGGTTCGTGACTCCTATCAAATGAAAAGAAAGTCCAAGAAAGGAAGTAACACAATTGAGGTGGAACTATCACTATTAAAATTCATAATGTCTCTTATAAAACTCAAGTTCGGGTGAGACTCGAGTTGTAGTGGACTCGTCAATCCAACTACTACAAGAGAACATACAAGTCTAACCATAATAAGAATTTAATGAATATCTCCCTCATGACACACAAAAAGTAAATCAAAACACTAACATTCCAAACATCTACAAAACATCAAGCAAACTTATCAATCCATACTAAAGAAACCACAATACAACATTAACAATCATGACTCTTAAGCATACTAAATCAAACCACACATATAACTATGGGTTGTCTCCCATAAAGTGCTTGATTTAACGTCGCTAGCCCAACAAATGATTCCACCTAGATCAAAATTCCAATTAAGTAATCCTTGATCAATCGTCCAATCTTTTCCAAATCTAGGGATTCCTACAAAATCTTCAACTTTTAATTTTTCATTCAGCTCTTCCTTCTCATATTGATTCATATCATTGTTCCTCATATTTCTTTCAAGATCCAGTATTCTTCTTGTAATTTTCTCAATTTGCATATTAATATCATCCTTGAAATTTATAAGAAATGGATCTTTATATGATAATTCAAGATCTCCCAAATTTTGGCTCAGATTCTCTCTAGATAATTCAGATTCTAGATCATTATCTTCTATGTTACTCTTCTGTTTCAAATTATCTTCCAATTCTTCACAAATTTCTTCCATTGATCTTTCAATTTCTTTGTCCTTATCTCTAAACTCAAAGCTCTTTTGAAACAAATCCTTGAATTCTCTTCTAAATATTAGTTCAATAATTTTAAATTTCTCATAATTCAATTCCTTAGGATTTATCTCAGAGTCACTACGTAAAATCTCTGGGGGGTAATTGTTAGTTGCATTAATAATCTGCCCCAACATCAGAATCTCATTCATTTTGTTCTTATACCAAGGAATATGCCATTCAGTGACTTTAAATAACTCTTTCATAGGAGATCTTTTACTGATTTCATTATTCAATTCAGGTTCATCTCGTGATTGAGTCGAATATGAAGATATAGAGACTGGTGGTGTATATGAATTCACCAAATAGATAGGCTTTAAAATTGTATGAGGTAAATTCATTTTAAGGTCATGAGATTTTTCAATAGATGGAATTAAAAGTTTACTATTTTTGGTAACGTCCATCATTTCACACCTCTCCTGAACATACATACAGTCTTCTTTAAACAACATTTTAGACTCATCATGAAAGCCCATTTTGATCTCATCTGTTAACTTACTCTCAAAACTTTTCTGGAAATAGTTTTTCCTTCGATAATCAATTTCATCCATCCGAAAAGAATCATCATCATTTCTGTCAGCTGGATATTTCATTGCCTTTAAAACATCAAAAGTGGTTTCATGGTCATTTATATTCATAGTTAACTTTCCTTTTTGCACATCTATCATAGTTTGTCCAGTAAAAAGAAAAGGTCTCCCCAAAATAATGGGATATTCTTTATCGTCCTCCATATCTAATACAATAAAGTCTATAAGAAAGATAAATTTATCCACTTTAACAAGCACATCTTCTATAATCCCCTTTTGATAAATAATAGATCGATCAGCTAACAGAAGAGTTATAGTAGTGGGAGAAATATCAGCTAAACCTAACCTTTTAAATATAGATAGAGGCATCACATTAATGCTCGATCCTAAATCACATAAAGCTTTTCCACAATCTTTTTCCAATTACATAAGGAATTGTAATGCTACAATGATCTTTAAGTTTTTTAGGAAAATTTTTCTGAAGTATAACGTTGCACTCCTCACTTAGTGCAACTATCTCGTAATCCCCAAATTTCCTTTTCTTGTTTAATATCTCCTTCATAAATTTTGCATAACTTGGCATCTGTTTTAAAGCTTTAGCGAAAGGAATATTTATCGTTAACTTCTTAAGTACATCCATAAACTTTGAAAAGTTTTTTATTCAACTCATGTTGTCTAAGTCTTTGAGGAAATGGAGGTGGTGGTCTTTCCAAACTGATTTTAGTTGGAGATATTAATTTTTCCAGTATCCTTAGAAACATGTTCCTCTGGTCTTTTAGTTTCCTTTGTTTCTCTCACAACATTTTTCTCTTTTCAAATCACATCCTCTATCTCTCTTCCACTTTTTAATTAGACAACTTCTACTTGTTCATTAGTATTCTCTTTTAGTTTGATCTCAATGTTGCTAGGAAATGTTCCTTGGGGTCTATTGCTAAGTGAATTAGCAATTTGTCCCAGTTGATTCTCTATGTTTCCAATCGAAGCATTTTGACTTTGCAACTGGTTTCCCATTTGCAATACCACTTCTTCCATAGACATCTTCTTATCCTCAAATTGTTGATCATTGTTAGAGTCCGGTGGATATAAAGGTCTATAGTTTATGTTCCCCTAATTATTCCAACTTCCATTAGTATTTGCATGATTATTTTCTCATTTTTTATTTCCACCCCAAGTAGTATGACACCGGTTAAAATTAGGATGGTTCTTCCAACCTGGGTTGTAAAAGTTAGAATATGGGTTGTTTATGGTATTTAAAGTCTCATATGATAAGTTAGAATCAATCCTATGCCCTAATGAACTTTCCTCGCTTACTGGAATTAATTGAGTTTGGTTCATTCCAAATTGGTCCAACTTCTTTTATATTGTAGCAACTTGAGATGCAAGAATTGTAATCACATCTGAATCATGAACAGTGGCAACCTTTTGAGGATTTACCCTTGTAGAGGACCATTGAAATTCGTTTGCAGCCATATTTTCAATTAACGCATACGCTTCATTAAATGGTTTTGACATTAATGATCCACCAGCAGCAGCATCAATTATAAACCTAAGGGATTCTACTAACCCATTATAAAAAGTTTGAATGATTAACCAATCAGGTAGAGCATGATGTGGAAACATTCTTAGGAGTTCCTTAAATCTTTCCTAGGCTTCGTATATTAATTCCACTTCATACTGACAAAATGAGATAATATCGTTTCTAAGTTTTAGTAGCCTTGAAGGTGGAAAATACTTAGTTAGGAATTTCTGAGTTAACTCATCCCAATTTTTAATAGAGTCAGGTGCTAATGAGTCAAACCACATTTTAACCTTATCCCTTAGTGAGAAAGGAAAAAGCCTTAGTCTAACAGTATCGTTTGACATGCCGTTATAACAAAATATAGCACAAAGTTCTATAAAATTTGATAAGTGTAAATAGGGATCCTCCAAAGGAGTTCCCCCAAACTGATTGTTCTGCACCAGGTTGGATAATCCTCAGGATTTATTTCAAATGAGTTCAGCTTCTAACAGTATTTTCTTTACTTGAGTGAATTTCATCTGTTGTAGGATTTACGTAATCCCTCAATGAAGTATGATGATTTTCTAAGTTATTATTTTGAAAGTTTTCCATTTCCTTTTCTAGTTTTTCGAGTCCTCTTTGTATTTTTATTTTTTTCTTTTTTTCAAACTCGGGATCATAAGGCACAAGTCTTGCAGATCCTTTGTTTAACATACGCAACACAACAAACAATACATTAAAATTTAAACAAATAACAGATGAAATATATTTAACACAACAAAACATTTTAACGAACACCTTATTTTTCATAAAAATAGTTTTTTTAACACTTTTTCATAAAAAAACACTTTTCATACAAAACAGTTTTTGCGACACTACAATTTCCCAAGTTTAAGCCTACTTCAACTAAAATTCTCCTAAAGTTCTTACCGAAGCTTCCCGGCAACGGCGCCAAAAAACTTGACAGCGACTTTTTATATGCAAGAATTTATGAACCCGATTTATATATTTATAAGGATTTTGTAAAGTCACAATTTCAAATGCAAGTATACATATTGCTCAAGTAATACACGGCTCTAGTGGAGTCCCGTTTATCAACCCCATAGGGAAGCGAGGTAAGAGGTTCTTAGTCAAATCTTAGTCTACTACAATTAGTCCTTAGTTAGGAATGTCGATTAAAATGATGTTTTATCTGTCAACTACTCCTAAATGCAAATGTTAAATGTAAAGATAGCAACTATAACTAAATGAAAATATTAATTCTAAAGATAACCCTTTTTGGATGAATTGGTTTGCAGAATTTTGAGATATTACAAACTACTATTCTTATGTAATGAATTAGATAATGTAAAGGAATAAGATGCATTAAATATTGTACGTGCCAAATAGGAGCAATCCTATTCTTTTCCCTTTGGTCCAGGCATAAAGAACATTGAGTAATCCTATGCTTGTTTACTGAATTTGTTGCTAGGCTGGGAGGATATTGACTCTCACTTTGGGGCTCCCACGTTCCGCTACATCTCCGCTTCAGTACTCAAACAATAAGACTGAATTGGGGATTTTAGTCTGTCACCCTAAAGTCTCTAATTCTACGCCCATCAAAGTATGATTCCCTATCTATTTGCATTCAACTCCCATGAAATTAACCATCCATGGAATCTGAATGTGGTTCTACTTTCTTTAGAATTACACAACCCTCTCGGGTCTTAATGCAATTACAACAAACTTTAACACTACAACAGGCCTTTATTGTAATGTAAATAAAGTGCAAGTAAAAACCATCACTATAATTAAAACCGCTTCTAACATGCATCACAAATTCCTAAACATGAATTCTACTCATTACAAAAGAAAAGTAAGCTTCTAACATGCATCACAAAATCCTAAACATGAATTCTTCTCATTACAAAACAAAAGTAAAATGAAAGCAACGACATAATCTTCTCATGCCATTATTTCAAAACAAGAAGAGAGAGTAAGAGAAGCCCATCATAAAACACAAAGAAAACACAACGGAAACTTCATTTAGCCAAAGCAAATCCACTAGATAAGTGTTTACAAAACCATAAGATAATGAAGAACATAATACTTAGATTTTTCCCTTGAAAGAAAGAAGAAAATCTCTCCCACAAAGTCTCCCGCCTATCCATGCAATGCTAGAACATCTCCTTACAAATTCTCTCAAAATCCCTCTCCAATCTCTCCTGGTACAAAACTACATTTATACTTCTATTCTTAAAAACCTAAACTTTCTCCACACTTTTCCTAATATTCCTCTCATATAAATCCCTCTTTTTCTAACATAAATTCATTCTTTTAAAGGATAGGGATGAAGTTTGAAGAGTTGCCAAAATAATCCTTTCAAAAAGTGTCCAAATACATTGAATTTCGACCCATAACCGTCTCAGGCGCCGTCGGCGGGCTCGAGGGCATCGTCGGCAAGCTCGAGGGCACCGTCGGCGAGTTTTTCTGTCATTTTTTGGTCCTCTTGGGTAAATCTCACCGTCGGCATCATTTTGGCGCCGTCGGCAGGCAGACTGCGCAACTCCACCGTTTTGCTTCGTTTGGCCCCGTTTTAGATCAATTTCGCCCCATTTCAGTTGCGTTGTGTTCCTAACAAATAGCCCTAAAAAATAATCATAAAAACAACATTCCTTTAAAGTGTAATCTCATTCAAAAATATGCAAGAAGTGTAAAAGAGATTAAGCATGCAAAGACTTATCGAAAGGTGATAGGGCAAAATATCATTTCTTGCATTTTTACTCCAAATTGCACCGTTTTTGCATCTTTTTGCTCCAATGACCATAATTCATCATACCTGCAATAAAACATCAAAAATACCCTTCTTTAAATTGCAATATCATCAAAATCAGTATAAAATAGGTATGAAGCTCTCAACATATTTTCCTTTGGTCAAAGCACTAATCACTGGGTTGGAATTTACAATCTCAATGGATAAAATGGATATTTCCATCTAGGGCATTTCAAAACTCATCAACCAATAACATTTTAGGCAATACAAGTTTTTGAAGTTGAGGCTAGCAGAATACCACTGGTATATAATGAAGCTACTTAAACAAATCCCCAGTGTAACTCTCTACCGGATTCCTCGAGACGATAATGCCCATGCCAACGCTCTAGAAAAACTTGCTAAGGAATTGACGTGTCCCCCTGAGTATTTCATCAATATTACAGTATAAGGACGATGAGTTTTATCTCGGATCAACATCAATAATTTACACAAACTCAAAAAAGAAGAAGGAATGACTTTTACAGTTGCTGACATCAATAAGGATTGGCGCAAACCATTAATAGAATATTTGCAGACTACAAAGCTTCCAGAGGATAAGTCTGAGACATATCATATCATGAGAAGAGCCAAGTCATTTGTTCAAGTGGGTGATGTCCTCTATATAAGATTGTTCAATTAGATGTGTTTATAATGTCTAAGCAGAGCAGAAGCACAAAATATTGTCAAAGAAGTACATGTCGGATTGTGTGGTGCTCACCAGTCAGAGCTGGAGATGAAAATGAAGATCAAAAGACTCAGATATTATTGGCTAGCGATGATGTCTGATTGCATGGATACAACCAGAAAGTGTTATGTTTGCTAAGTGCATGGGGTGGTCTTACACAACCTCTGAATGTGCTACACCCAACCATTGCCTCATGGCCATTCGAGTGTTGAGCCACAAACATAATACATCTAACATAACCTCCATCCTCTTAGGGACATAGACTCTTTCTTGCCGCTATGGATTACTTCTCCAAGTTGGCATAGGCAGTGCAGTAATGAGTGGTTACAACACAACATGTTCTCAATTTTTCAAAGGTCAAATTGTCTACTATTTTGGAGTGTCGTGCAGAGTTATTAATGATAATGGGATAGCCTTTAAGAGCACAAAAATCAACAACTTTGTTGAACAACATGAAATAGACTGAATATACTCTACAATTTACTATCTCAGGGAAAACAGACAAGTCGAGGCCTTCTACGAAATACTCGTACAGATTTTGAAGAAAATATTGGATGATGAATAAAGAGATTGGTATAATAAATTTTTAGAAGCTTCATGGGTCTATCAGACGACATTTAAGACTCCCACTCAATGTACAACCTACGTGCTTGTATACTAGTCTGAGGCCTTACTGCCGCTGGAAGTTCAGACACCATCTCTCAGAGTCATTGTCACCAACAAAATTATAATAGAAAAAAGTGCAAAGCTTAAACTTGAAGAATTAGAAAATCTCAAAGGAAAGTGACTGTTTGAAACTTTACCAAGTGACAATGGTACAAGCTCATGACAAATTGGCCCACCAAAGGATGTTCAACGATGGTGACCTCGTTCTTTTTCTCAAAAGACTTATTATTGCATGTCGCAAGATAGGTGAAAAATTTGAGCTAACATGGTAGGGACCATTAGTCGGATAAAAGGTCTATTCAGGAGGAGCCTACCAGTTAGTGGATTTCCGAGGCAACAGACCTATGCTGCAAAATCAATGGGCGATGTTTGAAGACATACTATAAAACGACATTGTTTGAAATAAGACTTTGAGATTTTGATTGTTCTGTGGTTATTTATTTAACCAATCATATGTGATTGGGTCAAAAATTTTGTAATAAATCAACCTCAATAAAATTAAAACATTTAAAGTTGCATACTTTGATATTTTCCTTCCTACTATTAAGTTTGATATTCTACTAAATTAATATATATATATATATATAAAATCTTCGCACCCATATAAACAAAAATTCTGTCTAATAAATATTTTGTTTTGTACTTGTTCATACTAAACTTCAGCGCATTGATCTTTTTTCTATCGTCTGTAGAAAAAATGTTAGGAGAGAAGCTGATTTTTGTTTTCAAGGATGGTTGTAATCTCACACTTAACAAGGAAAGGACATCTCAGGGTGGCATCATAAACTTTGACTTCTACTTTGATAAGATCGATGTAGACTATGAGGGTCCCCTGATGGATGTGGTTTGTCATCAAGAAAAAGAGGGGCTACCATCGCTATTAAAGATCAACACTAAAGTAGATGCCTCACTAAAGAGGAAGAAAATGATAGCACAACAAGATTCGATGGATGAGACTAGTTTCCTGCCATCCATGATAATTGCTCCAACAGGACATCTAGTTAGTGTTGACGATTAGATAGTGCCAGATGCACCGTTAAGAAGAACTCAATGCAGAAATGCCAATCGCCAAAAACACATTGCTTTCCTACGTGAAGAGTAAAGATGTATGAAAGAGGCAGAAAACTTACTTACGCCAATTCCTGACGGGAAAATCTCTGATCCTTGCATGAGAGAGACTTCTACTAGTTCGCCTGCTACAGAGGACGAATCTGAGTTTCCAGCAGAACAAATACAATCTGAAATACCAGATGAAGTTTACAAAAGTTTCCCGATGTGCAACGTAGAAATTCCTATTCAAGCATCAACCAGAGGAGCATTCATGGAATGTCTGACATGCAATTGTTCTCCACTTAGACCACTACAGTGCTTTTAAGGAGTTCATAGTCGCTGACATGGGACGTTAGGAGCCAATTTACTCAGATACTGAGTCATATATTCCATTACCTATAGAACCAAGCCAGACGTGGTATCCTACAGATGTGCAGATGACAGAGCCACCCCGACGATCTCAGAAGATCTCTATAGCAGATATGGAAAAGATGAATCGTGTTAAAAGATGAGAATTTGAATTCTTCGAGGAAATATAAGGAAAATTTTTCAATATACTGGAAGTTCTGGAACTGTACATTAGAGTCTTTTCTGAAAGTTAAGAAACAAATATTCTTGACTGCAAATTTAACTTAAGAGACAGAGGTTGAGCTGGTCTTCTGATGGAAAAAACCTATTCAGAACCATGAAAATGAATGCGTAGAAAAGGCAGGATAACCATCCAATGTGGTTGTTTCAACAATTTCACCAGGGACAGGTAAGGGAATCCTCTTGGGGTCTTAAGACACGACGGGGCAGATCCATTGCCTCCACAATAAAATGGATGATAAAAAGGATGGTTAGATATAGTGTGTTGCTAGCAATCTGCATTCTAAACAGTTGTATTATCAACATTTATGAAGTGGTAGATTGTATTCCCCCACATATATATCCCCATGATTTTGTTATAGCTTTTTGCACGGTCTCATTTATGAGAAAAAATGACATTTTGTTCGAAAAAGAAATCGACGTTGTCGGATTTTGTGAGTTCAGAGGATCAGTTGCAATTCTGCTGTCAATGGGTTCAGTACTAATTTTGAAGAGAAACAGGGCCAACCTCGCCAAGCATTGCATTCCAGAGAAAGATGGACGTCAAAAAGATGTCATATGGATTCCAACTGGATCCAGAACTGGAGGAGCTACAGCCGTATGAGCTATAAGATGGTTGTACCTCTAAGTACACGCAAAGAGAAACTCTTACCCTGGAGTGTGGCTTAGTCGACCAGCTTGATGAGGAGCTTGTCTCACAGCAGACAGATAGACAATTTATTTTGTCACCTTTTGTACTTTGCTAGGTAGCATATATGATATGTATTTAACATATGATTATTTAGCATGATTGTCTCTTTTGATGTTTTTAGCATGTATTCAATTTGAAACAGATTGCTGAAATTTCCTTTAGATTTCACATATTTATCAAATTGTCCTTTTCTGTTATGGATAAAAAGCGGCATAACGATAAGTTGGTTTTAACAATAATGAACAAAGAACAAAACAATAAAAATTTTTTGATGATAAAAAAAATTAAATAAAATATCCTTTTCAAAAATCAACCAACGAAAATTAAATTTTGAAAATATATTTTGATAATTAAATGTGATAAAGACATTAAGAAAATAAAATAATAAATTTGTTGAGTTTGTTTCTCTCTAGTTTGAGGTTTCTTACTCTTTGCTTGTGCAACACTACTATCTTGGTATGCACCAATTTCCTCACATTCCCCGCGGAGTTTCACACTCTGCACAAAATATTACAAATTTTTCTCACTAAAGTCAATCTTCACATGTCACATATCTATGAGTTCAACACTAAAAATTCTCCATAATATTTTCATGCTCTTCTCGGGGTCAGTACCTAAATTCTGATTCCCTTCTTTCAAGGTCGGTACCTGATCCGACTTTTTATTGTGATAGATTGTGTAAAATTTAATTAAATATAATCAATTATTATTTGGATTCTCTGCAAGTATATGTATCATTATCAATTAATAATGGACTGTTTATTTAAGTCTCAAATAGTGATCCTGCAGGGAAGGTTTAAATTAGAAATGACATATTTGCTAGGAAATTCACAGAAAGTCAATTGAAATCACTATCACTAATTTCAATTGTTGAGATGTAATCAAAATTAAATTTATAAACTATTATCAAATCAAATATACTAATTTCCATTGTTGAGATGTAATCAAAATTAAATTTCTAAACTATTATCAGATCAAATATGCAAAATTTCGGTAAATACTAATGAATTAACTATGTTTATGTAACGGAGATTCCTAAGTGAAAAAGCTTCTTTCCCACTACAAAGAGGCTATGGTAAAATGAGATAAGATAAATGTTCATAATATGTATTGTGGCAAACAATAAAAATTTTAATTCTCTACCCTGATACAATACATATAAAATCATTGGAAAATCTTAGTGTTTAGTCCCTAAATCCATGGCTAGGCTAGGAGCATAACGGCTCCCACTCCAGAACTCCTCTTCCCTTCACTTGAAGGCTAGCTCTTGCTTCAATTTTTAAACACTAAGACTAAATTGAAGATTTTAGTCTGTCACCCTAAAGGTTCTCCAATTCTACACCTAACAAAGAATATTTCCCTATTTATTTGTACTTAATTCCATAAATGATGTTCTCCTTCATGGAACCAAATGTGATCCTTACTCTGTTGTAGAACTCATACTCCATTTCCCAGATCATATGCTTCACAACACATTTTAAAAATTTAATTAGCCAGATCAAAAAGTAAATTATGTTCAGAGTTGAAAAATCATCACAATTTATTTTACAATTTAATATTGGCACACTCATATTATTTCTTCATTTCACCATATCTCATAGTAAGGAGAAAGATAAAGGGAACTACTTAGACTTCATGAGAAAGAAATAACAAAACACAAATTTCATATAAAAAAGCAAGTTCATACAACACTGATAAACAAACAATACTTATTTGAAAACTTTTTCTCAAAGCCAATCCTTTGTAGCCTTTCCTTAAAAATGCATGAAGAAGATATCTCTCACTTTTCTCCTTCTCCAACACTCTTACAGAAAGTTTCACACTAAATCACACCACAAAAACTCTAAACTATGAAAAAAAAATCACTAATTGACTCTAAGATGAAAGTGGAATGGAATGATGTGGTGCAAAAAATGAAAGTAGAGGAGTGAAAAATGTAAAAAAGTGCTTTTTCTTATGAAATTCGGCCTCAAATAGAGCCCAAGGTCGGTTCTCCAAGAGGTACCTCCAAAAACACTTCAAAAATGATCCAAATAAATCAAACCTTCTAGAAATAGGGTCTACACTGCCTTTGACACCGTCGACACTGTGTAAAAAATCTTTGCGTTAATTTGTTCTACGCCATTGACAGCGACTTTTTATATACCTAAAAATACAAGAATTTGACACCACTACTAGAAAATTTAAACCCTCAGCAATGATGCCAAAAACTTGATGCAAATTTTAATATGTAAGAATTTATGAACTCAAATTTATATATTTATAATGATTTTGTAAAGTCACAATTTCAAACGCAAGTATACGTATCGCTCAAGTAATACAGGGCTCTAGTGGAGTCTCGTTTATCGAACCTACTGGGAAGCGAGGTAAAAGGTCCTTAGTTAAATCCTAGTCTACTACAATTAGTCCTTAGTTCAGAATGTCAATTAAAATGATGTTTTATCTAGCAAATACTCTCAAATGCAAGTTTTAAATGTAAAGATAGTCACTATAACTAAATGCAAATATTAATTCTAAAGATAACCCTTTTTGAATGAATTGGTTTGGAGAATTTTGAGATATTAAAAACCACTATTCTTATGAAATGAATTGGATAATGTAAAGGAATGAGATGCATTAAATATTGTATGTGCCAAAAAGGAGCAATCTTATTCTTTATCCTTTGGTCCAGGCATAAAGAACATTGACTAATCCTATGCTTGTTCTAAATTCGTTGCTAGGCTGGGAGGATACCGGCTCTCACTTCGGAGCTCCCACGTTCCCCTCGCCTGCGGGCTAACATCTCTGCTTCAGTACTCAAATAATATGACTGAGTTGGGAAATTTAGTCTGTCACCCTAAAATCTCCAATTCTATGCCCATCAAATTATATTTCCTTATTTATTTGCATTCAACTCCCATGAACTTAACCATTCATGAAATCTAAGTGTGGTTCTACTTTGTTGAGAATTACACAGTCTTCTCGGGTCTTAATGCAATTACAACAAATTTTAACACTACAATAGGCTTTTATTGTAATGTAAATAAAGTGCAAGTAAAAACCATCATATTGATAATTAAATCTGCTTCTAACATGCATCACAAAATCCTAAACATGAATTCTACTCATTACAAAAGAAAATTAAAAATGAAAACAATAATATAATCTTCTCATACCATTATTTCCAAACAAGAAGAGAGAGTAAGGGAAGCCCATCACAAATGCATAATCTTCTCATACCATTATTTCCAAACAAGAAGAGAGAGTAAGAGAAGCCCATCACATTTCCTAAACTGAATTCTACTCATTACAAAAGAAAAGTAAAATGAAAACAATGGCATAATCTTCTCTACGCCATTATTTCCAAACAAGAAGGGAGAGTAAGAGAAGCCCATCACAAGCATGAAGAAAACACAATGGAAACTTCATTTAACCAAAGCAAATCTACTAGATAAGTGTTTACAAAAATCAAATGATAATGAAGAACACAATACTTCACTTTTCCTTTTGAAAGAAAGACAAATATCTCTCCCACAAAGTCTCCCGCCGATCCATGCAATGCTATAACATTCCTTATAAATTCTCTCAAAATCTCCTCTTCAATCTCTCCAAAACGGTAGAAATCTACATTTCTATTCGTATTCTAAAAATCTTAAACTTTCTCCACACTTGTCCTAACATTCCTCTCACAAAAAGCTCACTTTTTCTAACCTAAATTTGTTCTTTTATTGTGTAGGGATGAAGTTTGAAGATTTTCCACAAGAATTCTTTCAAAAAGCGTCCAAATACATTAAATTTGGGCCCATAACCACCAAAGGTTGATCCATAGTCGTCTCGGGTGCCGTTGGTGGGCTCGAGGGCGCTGTCGGTGAGATATTCTGTCATTTTTTGTTCTTCTCAGGTAAATCTTTCCAGCATCGCCATTTTGGGCGCCATTGGCGAGCAGACTGTGCAGCTCCACCGTTTGGCTCCGTTTTAGCTCTGTTTCGCCCTATTTCAGTTGCGTTGTGTTCCTAACAGATAGCCCTACAAAATAAGCATGAAAATAACCTTCTTTTAAAGTGTAATCTCATTAAAAAATATGCAAGAAGTGTGAAAAAGATTAAACATCGAAAGACTTATCGAAAGGTGACAGGGCAAATTTTCATTTCTTGCTCATCTTTGCTCCAAATCGCACCGTTTTTGTTTCTTTTTCTACAAAAGTCTATTTCTTGTACCTTAAACCAAAAGCATGCAAAATAACTTCCTTTAATAAGCAATATGATCAAAATTAGTGTAAAATAGGTATGAAAATCTCAACATATTTTCCTTTGGTCAGCCGTCAGCACTGCCGGAGCTGAGCATTTCTTCAAAAATGTCATTTTGACTCCAAATTTCATCCTTTTTGCTTTCTTTTTGCTTTAAGCCCTAAAAATCAACAACCTGCAATAAAATATCAATTCCTTCCATTAAAGTGCAATATCATCAAAAATAGGTATAAAATTTGGGTTTAAAAATGCATATATTTTTTGTGTATCAAAATCCTTCAAACTTATATGTTACTTGTCTTCAAGTAATTCCTTTACTACATAAAAAATTTGACTTATGATAAAGAGCTTAAATTTTAGACTTCCATATTTTAGTTTTTCAAATATAATAATATAACTTAAGAAAAATTCAAAACAACTCCAGTTAATACTAAAGGTGTAAAGATATTCAATAATTAAAACTAAGGTTTTCATCTTCTATTTCTTTCAAGAAAAATTATAATTTATTATATTAAAGTCACTTAGCAAATTCTTATGCAAAAGAACTTCATAAAACTTTATTAATAATTAAATTAACATTCAAATAAAAAGTTTAGAAAATGTGTTCAAGTTTTTTTCCTTAAGTTGATTCAAGTGAAGCCAATTTTAATTAGGCATCTCCTCAAGCAAAGTCTTTTTCCTTAAGTTGATTCAAGTGAAGCCAATTTTTAATTAGGCATCTCCTCAAGCTTTCTCCCCGTATTTTTTTTCTTTTTATTTTCTTTTTAGGATCATTTTTAATCCCCTTTTTCGTTTCTTTCTTTCTTTTCTTCTCTTTTTTTTATATGACAGGATTACTATATCTGAATAGCTTTTAATGATTTTGAACTTTACTATCTTCTTCTTAAAGTTAAAAACTTTTTACATTTCTTCACTTAACAAATTTATATTAACTTAAAAATTACATATTTAAATCTTTTCTTTTTACATGAACCTTTAAGATTTTTAATATTTCAAAAGTACAATTTTCTTTACTTTTAAAGTTAAAAACTTTTTACATTTTTTTCTCTATCCTCTTTTTAAAGTTAAACTTTTTACATTTTTTTCACTTAACAAATTTATATTAACTTAAAGATTTCATAAAGTTTAAAAACTTTTACATTTCTTCACTTAACAAATTTATATTAACTTAAAGATTTCATAAAGTTTAATTCTTTAAAAACTTATTACATTTCTTCACTTAACAAATTTATATTAACTTAAAGATTTCATAAACTTTAATTCTTTTTCTTTTTACATGAATCTTTTAAGATTTTTAATACTTCAAAAATACAAAATTCCTTTACTAAAAATAGAAAAACATAGTATTTAAGATTTTTAAAACTTCAAAAATACAAATTTCCTTTATTAAAAATAACGAAACATAGTCTTATTCTCTTTCACCAATATCTTAGCCCCTAGAATTAACCTTTGCTATTGAAATTTTTTACTTAAATTTACTATATATTTAGAAACATAAATATAGTTATCCAAAGTTAACTGCTAANTTCCTTTACTACATAAAAAATTTGACTTATGATAAAGACCTTAAATTTTAGACTTCCATATTTTAGTTTTTCAAATATAATAGTATAACTTAAGAAAAATTCAAAACAACTTCAGTTAATACTAAAGGAGTAAAGATATTCAATAATTAAGTCTAAGGTTTCTGATCCTCTATTTCTTTCAAGAAAAATTACAATTTGTTATGTTAAAGTCACTTAGCAAATTCTTATGCAAAAGTACTTCATAAAACTTTATTAATAATTAAATTAACATTCAAATAAAAAGTTTAGAAAATGTGTTCAAGCTTTTTTCCTTAAGTTGATTCAAGTGAAGCTAATTTTTAATTAGGCATCTCCTCAAGCTTCTCCCCATGTATTTTTTTTTTCTTTTTAGGATCATTTTTAATCCCCTTTTTCTTTTCTTTCTTTTTTTTCTTCTCTTTTTTTTATATGTCAGGATTACTATATATGGATAGCCTTTAATGATTTTGAACTTTACTATCTTCTTCTTAAAGTTAAAAACTTTTTACATTTCTTCACTTAACTAATTTATATTAACTTAAAGATTTCATAAAGTTTAAATCTTTTCTTTTTATATGAATCTTTTAAGATTTTTAAAACTTCAAAAATACAAATTTCCTTTATTAAAAATAACAAAACATAGTCTTATTCTCTTTTACCAATATCTTAGCCCCTAGAATTAACCTTTGTTATTGAAATTTTTTACTTAAATTTACTATATATATAGAAACATAAATATAGTTATCCAAAGTTAACCGCTAATACCAAAGGTCATATTATATTTAAAATTTTGAAAATATAATTGAGGACAAATAAAATTAAGTTCTTTTCTGACAATGNATATTTAAAATTTTGAAAATATAATTGAGGACAAATAAAATTAAGTTCTTTTCTGACAATGATATTTTTTCTCCCCCCCCCCCCTCAAAATTAAATTTTTAAAAGATTTTTGCATGAAGAACTTTAAAAATGAAGGGTAAAAGAATATATAAAAAAATTCATACCTATTGGATATTATGATTTTTTAACATAAATTTTGAAATGCTGTAGGTGCTACTATGAAAACTACAAGGTTAAAAACAATAAATTGTACAAAATACATTTAAAATTTGCTGAGAAAGAGTTAATCACAAAACAGAACAAAGTGTTGAAAATAACAACAGAACTAAACTAAATTCTAAAAAATAAAAATTGTCTTCCTCATTATAGTTTCACATAACATAACAACAGAGTCTCAACAACATCACAATACAAACAATACAATCACACAGTACAAACATAAACAAAAAAACAAAATAGATCACTAGTCATCATATTCCTCATCATTGACATCTAACTTCTGCTGCTGATATGGAGTATAAGTAGGGTGAATAAGGAACTGAACTCTATGGTCACCCCTCAGGTATCTCACTAAAGCATCATCATAAGCAGCATCATACTCAAATTTCTGGCGAATCAGATCATCAGTGGGAGAATTTTTGGACTTTATATTCTACATCCTATGATCCATCCTAAAAATATCTCCCTGTTGTATCATCATCTAGTCTAAAAACTCCCTGTTGTTGGGGTCACTTAAAGTAGGCTCACTAAGGGTCACTCATAAGTCTTGAAATTGGCAGGCTCAATGGGTCTCGGAGGCTCAATCCTCTCCTCAATAGGTCCGAAATCAGCTTCTATCTGCTCACAAAGTGTGTAAATAAGAGCAGGGTGTGCCAATCCACCAGAAGTCTCTTTAAAATCAATAGATCGAGTGTTCATATAAATAATATAGCCCACATTTATGTCCATAACTTGTTGAATACAGTAGTTAGGGATGGCTCTATCTTTGGTCACCTCACTATGATGGTTCGATGGAATCATTCTTCCAGAAATAAAATAATGTCAAGCCTTAGATACTACATTTAAAATAGTATGGGGAAAGTTCACTTTTAACTCCATTTTTTATTTTCCAAGCCCCATTCTGACTAGTCAGAAAAAAAATAACTTCATCTAAAGCCTAATCTGTAACAGAAAAAGAATGATACTGGCATCTATACAAATCTTCTACAGAATAAAACTCATTTATTTCCTTCGGAGTAAATTCTACCCTTTTTCCACGAACAATTACATAATCATCAGAAGCTTCAAGAAGGTTGGCATAAAATTCCATTACAATCTCAGTTATTGCATCGACAGTAAAATAACAGAAGTTTTCCCATCGCCAAGAAATAATCAAACGTTCAACTTATCCTCCTGGATTTTTAATACCTTGGTAATGAATTACTTTCTTATTTTCATAAAAGTTATGAAATCGAGCACTGGCTTTAAAGCTAACAAATCTCTGCTCATCATATTCTACTTTCCTTTTGCTCGATCTAGGTGACATATGAAATCTAGAAAATTTTGAAAAATCTGAATAAATTCTAAAATTCCAAAAATCAAATTGTAAAATATTTTAAACTTCAAATCACTATATAAGAGTTCATCGCCAAAGGATTTTCCCAAAAAATTTTCATATTTTCGGATCCATGCAATGTGAGATAAATCCTTGGTGAAAATAAAAAAATTTTGGTTTAAAGTGTAGTTCTTATCTATAAAAGATGAAATTTGAAGTTTTTTTGCCTCTAAATCGCCTCAAATCCGACCACAATTAAGCCCTATCCGCCCAAACTAAAGGTTGAAGATGAATTAAGCATATAAATGGTGGCCACAGTAAAAATTGTGCATTTTTAAGGGTTAATATCTGTTGTCTGGTCGAGGGCGCTTAAGGGACCGATTCCAGCGGGCCGTCGGCGCTGAAGACCCGAAAATTTCATATTTTGATTCTTTTTAATTTTAAATTTCCTATCGACTGACTCCAAAATTTTTAGTATTTTAAACACAAATTTTTATCAAACAATAATTCACAAAACAAAACATTTCACCAACACGAATTTTCACAAACAATAACGAACTAACTTTTATATATGTTTGCATAATGACATATTGGAATGTTGTCTATCATATACAATTCATTAATCATTGCAGGAGTAAATGGTACAGCCTTACTTTCTACGAAGACAACACATTGAGTAATTTCATATAAGTTTTCATAAAACTCTTTCACCACATGTACGACAACCATATACGTAGTGTAAAACAGAACTTCCCAACGGTTTTACATAATGATTTTATCAATCGAACAAGTAGGATTGATCACTCCATGATTAACAAATCCTCTTTCCTTGATCAATCTCCTTTTCTTAATAACTTTATCATATAATCGCTGCGCGTTAAAACTAATAAACTTTCTTTTGTTGAAAACTCCATATCTCAAAGTATTTCTGGAATTGGAAGCCATGGAATCCAAAAATAGGAAGTTACTAGGAGTCCAAGATGTTTCTAGGCCTTTTAAACTCGTCCCGGCAGTTATTATGAAGTGAAATTGCGCCAAAACCAGGAAAAAGTCATCTAAAATTGTCTAACCGCACTCCGTGCTGTCGGCGCTTTTGATTGGAGCTGTTAGCACTGATGTGTGTTATTTAGGGCACCGTCGGCGCCCAATCTAGCGTCGTCGGCGTCAGTGGCCAAAATTGTCATTTTCATTTTTTTATTCAATTTGATTCCAAATTTTCCTCCAATACCAATATTTGACTTAATTTATAATAAATGCAATTGTGTTAGCAATATATGTATGGGTTCCTCCTACAAAGCGCTTGTTTTAACGTCGTCAGCCTTACATACCATTTATTTAGTTGGGTAAACTTAACATTAAAACTTCTTTAAATTGAGGTATGTGTCATTCATAATAATATTTTAAATGATGCCCATTAACTTTAAATATCTTTCCTGTGTTAGGATCTTTAATAACAACTATTTCATAATGATAGAATTTAATCACTTTAAATGGTCCTAATCATTTGGATTTTAATTTTCCTAGAAATAATCTCAATCTTGTATTATATAGTAGAACTTCATGTCTAAGTTCAAATTTCTTTTTAACAATCTTCTGATCATGCCATATTTTCATTTTCTCTTTATAGATTTTTGCATTATCATATGCTTCAATTCTAATCTCCTCAAGTTCATTGAGTTGCAAAAACCTTTTCTCACTAGCATGCTTTAAATTAAAATTAAATTCTTTAATAGCCCAAAATGCTTTATGTTACAATTCTATTGGCAAATGACATGATTTTCCAAAAATCAATCTATATGGGGACATTCTTATAAGAGTTTTATAAGCAGTTTTGTATGCCCATAATGCAGTATCTAATCTAGCAGACCAATCCAACTTATAAAGATTTACAGATTTTTCTAGAATGCGTTTAATTTAACGATTTGATATTTCTGCTGGACTACTAGTTTGAGAATGATAAGCAGTAAAGAATCTATGTATTATATCATATTTCTTGATTAAATTTTTAATTCTCTTATTCCTGAAATGAGATCCTCCATCAGTAATAATTACTCTCGGCATTCCATGTCTTGTAAAAATAATTTTAATTAAAATATTAGAAATAATCTGAGTGTCACATCTAGGCACAGGAATAACTTCAATCCACTTAGACATATAATCAACCACAAGTAATATATATACATTTCCAAATGAAGGCATAAATGGTCCCATAAATTCTAATCCAGACACATTAAAAATTTCGAATTCTAATGTGTAAGTTAGAGGCATTTCGTTTCTTCTGAAAATACTTCCTACTTATTGACATCTATCGCATGTTTTAATATATTCATTAACATCTCTAAAAATAATAGGCCGATAAAATCCAGCTTACAAAATTTTATATGCAGTTCAATTTATTTCAAAATGTCCTTCAAATTCAAAATCATTCTTTCAATTATCTCTTGAGTTTCTTCATAAGGCACACATCTTCTAATAATTAAATCTTTACATTATTTATATAGATATGGGTCATCCCAAAAGTAGTCTTTCGAATCATAGAAAAATTTCTTTAATTGTGGATTCTTGATATCAGGTGGTAGAATGTCACTTACAATATAGTTTACTATATCAGCATACTATGGTACATCCATTTCATCAACACTATATAAATGTTCATCAGGGAAATTTTCTAAAATTTCATTTACAAAATTAGTTAATATTTCTATTTTTATTCTAGACAAATAATATGCTATTTGATTATCATTTCTCTTTCTATCTACTACGATAAAATCAAACTCTTGCAATAGAAGTATCCATCTAATTAATCTTAGTTTAACATCCTTATTTTGCATCAAGTATTTAATGGCAAATGATATGTATGCACTATACATTTAGTTCCAATTAAACAAGATCTAAATTTATCAAAGACATAAACAAAAGCTAATAAC
The DNA here is from genome assembly GCA_002079205.1 of Phalaenopsis hybrid cultivar. Taxonomy (NCBI): domain Eukaryota; kingdom Viridiplantae; phylum Streptophyta; class Magnoliopsida; order Asparagales; family Orchidaceae; genus Phalaenopsis; species Phalaenopsis hybrid cultivar. The sequence continues at coordinate 81,358 of JXCR01142055.1, forward strand.
TCTCTTTCAGTAGTAGTATAATTATTTTGAGCATTATTTAGAGTTTTACTAGCATAATATATAACTTTGAAAATTTATCGTGCTTTTGTCCTAATACACCCTCAATAGCATAATCACTAGCATCACACATTATTTCAAATGGTTTCTCCTAATCAGGTGGTACTATGATAGGTGCAGTGATTAATTTTTTTGTTAATAATTCAAATGTTCTTATGCATTCCTCATTAAAATCAAATTTTGTATCTTTTTTTAAAAGTTAGCATAGGGGTTTAGTTTTTTTTGAAAAAAATTTTATGTGGCGCCTGTAAAAACCAACATGTCCTAGAAAGCTTCTAACACCTTTAACTTTATTAGGAGGTGTAATTTTTCTATAACTTGGATTTTTGCAGGATGTACTTCCATGCTTTTATCAAAAATTTTATGCCCAAGAACAATACCTCCTGCAACCATAAATTGACATTTTCCCAATTTAAGACTAGGTTGATTTTTTCACATATCTCCAGAAATTTTTCTAAATTATTAAGACATAACTCAAACGAAGTCCTAAATATAGAAAAATAATCCATAAACACTTCCATTCCATGCTCTATAAAATTGCTAAAAATTGACATCATGCATCTTTGAAATGTTGCAGGTGCATTGCCAAAAGACATTCTACAAAAAGCAAGTGTTCCATATGGGCTTGTAAACATTGTTTTCTCTTCATCCTTTGGAGCAATTGGAATTTGGTGATATTCGGTTTATCCATCTGAAAAGTAATAGTATTTGTTCTCATCCAATCTATCCAACATTTGATCTAGAAAGGGCAAAGGAAAGTGATCTTTTTTCGTGACCATATTTAGTTTTCTATAGTCAATACAAATTGGCCAACCAATTACTTGCCTTATTGGTATTAATTCATTTTTCTCATTTTCTTCAATAGTCAGTCCTCCATTCTTTGGAACACAGTGAATTGAGCTTACCCAAGCACTATTTGAAATAGGATATATAATTCCAGCATTTAACCACTTTAAAATTTCTTTTTAACAACTTCTTTCATTATTGGGTTTAATCTTCTCTGAGGATCCACTTTAAGTTCATAATGTTCATTTAATAAAATTTTGTGCATACAAATTGAAGGACTAATATTTTTAATATCTGTTAAAGTCCATCCAAAAGCCTTTTTATACTTTTTCAACATCTCTATCAACTTTTATTCCTAAATTTCAGTTAACTCAGAAGATATAATAATAGGCAATGTAGATGACTCTCCTAAAAATGCTTATTTTAAATGGGTAGGTAATATCTTCAATTCAAGTTCAGGTGGTTTAATACTTGAAGGAATAAGATTTTTACTATCATTTTTAAGTAGGTCTGACTCTTCAAATTTGTCTTGAATATAATCTAAATCTTCTTCTTTTACTTCATTTTCAATATCAAAAAATTTTCCTAGCTTTAATTTATCTTCAAATTCATTCTTACACTTCTAATTACTTAGATAATCTGCTACTTTCATCCTAAAACATTCATTATCTTTTTCTATTGCAGGATATTTCATAGCATTTTCTATATTAAATTCCACTTCTTGGTCATTAACTCTCATCATTAATTCTCCTTTATGCACATCTATTACAGCTCTCCCTGTTGCGAGAAATGGTCTCCCTAAAATAATGGAAATCTCTTTATCTTCCTCCATACCCAATACTATAAATTCTACAAGGAAAATAAATTTATCCACTTTTACTAGCACATCTGCTATAACTCCTTTTGGATAAGTTATTGATCGATCAACTAACTGAAGAGTTACAGTAGTAGGGAAAATTTCTCCTAAATCTAAACGTTTAAGAATTGATAAAGGAATAAGATTGATACTTGCTCCTAAATCACATAAAGCTTTTCCATAAAACTTTTCTCCAATTGCACAAGGTATAGTAAAACTACCAGGATCTTTTAATTTTTCAGGAAGCTTTTTCTGAATAATAGCACTACACCTTCACTGAGTGCAACAGTCTCATGATATGTAAACTTCCTTTTCTTATTTAGTACATCCTTCATAAATTTCACATAACTTGGCATTTGCTCCAAAGCTTCAATAAAAGGAATATTTATCGTCTTCTTGTTTAATACATCCTTCATAAAATTAGCATAACTTGGCATTTGTTCCAAAGTTTCAACAAAAGGAATATTTATCGTTAACTTCTTAAGGATTTCTAAAAATTTTGTAAATTGTTTATCTTTATTCTTCTATTTCAGTCTTTGAGGAAACAAAGGTAATGGTTTTTCTATAGGGCTCTGTGTTTGTTCATTTTCCTGTTGATCATTTTCTATTTCTTCCTTTTCTTCATCTTTAGTTTCTCTTTGGATCCTTGTTTCAACTTCTTTGCCACTTCGTAATTGAATAGCTTTAATTCGCTCTTTATTTTGATCTTTTGGATTAACTTCCACAGTACCTAGAAGAATTCTAGAAGGTCTATTACTAAGTGCAGTAGCAATATGTCCTAATTGATTTTCAATATTTCTAATAGTAAGGTCTGTTACTAAGTGCAGTAGCAATATGTCCTAATTGATTTTCAATATTTCTAATAGCAGATCCTTGATTCTATATTTGATTTCCAATATTCAACATTACTTCTTTCATCGTCAACTTCTTTTCCTTAACTATTTGATTAGGTTTGGAGTTAAATTATGGAGGATGATAAGGTCAAAAATTAGAATTTCCTTAATTGTTTAGATTTCCGTATGGATTCATTGAATTATTATAATTATTCCAACTAAAATTAGGGTGATTTTTCTAATAATTTGTCCTAGTGAATTCTCCTCTAATACTGGGGGTACTTGAGAATAATTCATTCTCATTTGATCAATCTTTTAAGAAATAACAGCAATTTGTGATGCTAAAATAGAAATTGCATCAGAATCATGAATACTAGCTACTCTCTTAGGATTTACCCTTTTAGAAGGANGAATTCATACCTATTGGATATTCTGATTTTTTAACATAAATTTTGAAATGTTGCAGGTGCTACTATGAAAACTACAAGGCTAAAAATATTAAATTGTACCAAAATACATATAAAATTTGCTGAGAAAGAACTAATCACAAAACAGAACAAAGTGCTGAAAATAACAACAGAACTAAACTAAATTCTAAAAAATAAAAACTGTCTTCCTCATTATAGTTTCACATAACATAACAACAAAGTCTCAATAACATCACAACACAAACAATACAATCACACAGTACAAACATAAACAAACAAACAAAATAGATCACTAGTCATCATATTCCTCATCATTGACATTTAACTTCTGTTGCTGATATGGAGTATAAGTAGGGTGAATAGGAAACTGAACTCTATGGTCACCCCTCAGGTATCTCACTAAAGCATCATCATAAGCAGCATCATACTCAAATTTGTGGCGAATCAGATCATCAGTGGGAGCATTTTTGGCCTCTATATTTTGCATCCTATGATCCATCCTAAAAATATCTCCTTGTTGTATCATCATCTGGTCCAAAAACTCCTTGTTGTTGGAGTCTCTTGAAGTAGGCTCATTAAGGGCCACTCATAAGTTTTGAAATTGGCAGGCTCAATGGGTCTCGGAGGCTCAATCCTGTCCTCATTAGGTCTGAAATCAAGTCCTGCCTGCTCACAAAGTGTGTAAATAAGAGCAGAGTGTGCCAATCCACCAGAAGTCTATTTAAGAACAATAGATCGAGTGTTCATATAAATAATATAGCCCACATTTATGTCCATAACCTGTTTAATACAGTAGTTCGGGATGGCTCTATCTTTGGTCACCTCACTATGATGGTTAGTCGGAATCATTCTTCCAAAAATAAAATAATTTCAGGCCTTAGATACTACATTTAAACTAGTACGGGGAAAGTTAACTTTTAACTTCATTTTTTTATTTTCCAAGCCCCTTTTTGACTAGTCAGAAAAAAATTAACTTCATCTAAAGCCTGATCTGTAACAGAAAAAGAATGATACTGGCATCTAGACACATCTTCTACAAAATAAAACTCATTTATTTCCTTTGGAGTAAATTCTACCCTTTTTCCACAAACAATTACATAATCATCAGAAGCTTCAAGAAGGTTGGCATAAAATTCCATTACAATCCCAGCTATTGCATCGACAGTAAAATAGCGTGAGTTTTCTCATCGCCAAGAAATAATCAAACGTTCAACTTATCCTTCTGGATTTTTAATACCTCGGTAATGAATTAATTTCATATTTTCACAAATGTTATGAAATTGAGCACTGGCTTTAAAGCTAACAAATCTCTGTCCATCATATTCTACTTTCCTTTTGCTCGATCTAGGTGCCATATGAAATCTAGAAAATTTTGAAAAATCCAAATAAATTCTAAAATTCCAAAAATCAAAATGTAAAATATTTTAAACCTCAAATCACTATATAGGAGTTCATCACCAAAGGATTTTCTCAAAAACTTTTCATATTTTTGGATCCATGCAATGTGAGATAAATCCTTGGTGAAAATTAAAAGTTTTTGGTTTAAAGTGTAGCTCTTACCTATAGAAGATGAAATCTGAAGTTTTTTTGCCTCTAAATCGCCTCAAATCCGAGCACAATTAAGCCCTAGCCGCCCAAACTGAAGGTTGAAGATGAATTAAGCATAAAAAAGGTGGCCACAGTAAAAACTGTGAATTTTTAAGGGTTAATATCTGATGTCGGGTCGAGGGCGCCGAAGGGACCGATTCCAGCGGGTCGTCGGCGCTGAAAACCCGAAAATTTCATACTTTGATTCTTTTTTAATTTTTAATTTCCTATCGACTTACTCCAAAATTTTTAGTATTTTAAACACAAATTTTTATCTAACAATAATTCACAAAATAAAACATTTCACCAACACGAATTTTCACAAACAACAACAAACTAACTTTTATATATGTTTGCATAATGACATATTGGAATGTTGTCTATCATATACAATTCATTAATCATTGCAGGAGTAAATGGTACAACCTTACTTCCTACAAAGACAACACCTTGAGTAATTTCATATAAGTTTTCATAAAACTCTTTCACTACATGTATGACAACCATAGACGTAGTGTAACACAGAACTTCCCTACGCCTTTACATAATGATTTTATCAATCGAACCAGTAGGATTGATCACTCCATGATTAACAAATCCTCTTTCCTTGATCAATCTCCTCTTTGTAATAACTTTATCGTATGATCACTATGCGTCAAAACTAATAAACTTTCTTTTGTTGAAAACTCCATATCTCAAAGTATTTCTGGAATTGGAAGCCATGGAATCCAAAAATAGGAAGTTACTAGGAGTCCAAGATGTTTCTAGGCCTTTTTAAACTCGTCCCGACAGTTATTATGAAGTGAAATTGCACCTAAACCAGGCAAAAGTCGTCTAAAATTGTCCAACTGCACTCCAAGCTGTCTGCGCTTCCGATTGGAGCTGTCAGCACTGATGTCGGCGCCCATTCTAGCGTCGTCGGCGCCAGTGGCCAAAATTGTCATTTTCATTTTTTTATTCAATTTGATTTCAATTTTTCCTCCAATACCAATATTTGACTTAATTTATAATAAATGCAATTGTGTAGGATTATTATCTACTAATATATAATACACTTAACAAACTAAATAGTAATACATAGCAAAATACTTATGGGTTCCTCCTACAAAGCGCTTGGTTTAACGTTGTCAGCCTGACATACCATTTGTTTAGTTGGGTTAACTTAACATTAAAACTTCTTTAAATTGAGGTATGTGCCCTTCATAATAATATTTCAAATTATGCCCATTAATTTTAAACATCTTTCCAGTGTTAGGATCTTTAATAACAACTATTTCATAATGATAGAATTTAATCACTTTAAATGGTCCTAATCATTTGGATTTTAGTTTTCCTGGAAATAATCTCAATCTTGTATTATATAGTAGAACTTCATGTCCAGGTTCAAATTTCTTTTTAACAATCTTCCAATCATGTCATATTTTCATTTTCTCTTTATAGATTTTTGCATTATCATATGCTTCAATTCTAATCTCCTCAAGTTCATTGGGTTGTAAAAACTTTTTCTCACTAGCATGCTTTAAATTAAAATTAAATTCTTTAATAGCCCAAAATGCTTTATGTTACAATTCTATTGGCAAATGACATGATTTTCCAAAAATCAATCTATATGGGGACATTCTTATAAGAGTTTTATAAGCAGTTTTGTATGCCCATAATGCAGTATCTAATCTAGCAGACCAATCCAACTTATAAAGATTTACAGATTTTTCTAGAATGCGTTTAATTTAACGATTTGATATTTCTGCTGGACTACTAGTTTGAGAATGATAAGCAGTAAAGAATCTATGTATTATATCATATTTCTTGATTAAATTTTTAATTCTCTTATTCCTGAAATGAGATCCTCCATCAGTAATAATTACTCTCGGCATTCCATGTCTTGTAAAAATAATTTTAATTAAAATATTAGAAATAATCTGAGTGTCACATCTAGGCACAGGAATAACTTCAATCCACTTAGACATATAATCAACCACAAGTAATATATATACATTTCCAAATGAAGGCATAAATGGTCCCATAAATTCTAATCCAGACACATTAAAAATTTCGAATTCTAATGTGTAAGTTAGAGGCATTTCGTTTCTTCTGAAAATACTTCCTACTTATTGACATCTATCGCATGTTTTAATATATTCATTAACATCTCTAAAAATAATAGGCCGATAAAATCCAGCTTACAAAATTTTATATGCAGTTCAATTTATTTCAAAATGTCCTTCAAATTCAAAATCATTCTTTCAATTATCTCTTGAGTTTCTTCATAAGGCACACATCTTCTAATAATTAAATCTTTACATTATTTATATAGATATGGGTCATCCCAAAAGTAGTCTTTCGAATCATAGAAAAATTTCTTTAATTGTGGATTCTTGATATCAGGTGGTAGAATGTCACTTACAATATAGTTTACTATATCAGCNCTTATAAAGATTTACAGTTTTTTTCTAAAATGCGTTTAATTTCACGATTTGATATTTTTGCTAGACCACTAGTTTGAGAATGATATGTAGTAGAGAATCTATGTATTATATCATATTTCTTGATTAATTTTTCAATTATCTTATTCCTGAAATGAGATCCTCCATCAGTAATGATTACTCTCGGCATTTCATATCTTGTAAAAATAATTTTAATTAAAAATTTAGAAATAATTCGAGTGTCACATCTAGGCACAGCAATAACTTCAATCCACTTAGACATATAATCAACAACAAGTAATATATATACATTTCCAAATGAAGGCATAAATGGTCCCATAAATTCTAATCCCCACACATTAAAAATTTCAAATTCTAATGTATAAGTTAGAGGCATTTCGTCTCTTCTGGAAATATTTCCTACTCGTTGACATCTATCGCATGTTTTAATATATTCATTAACATCTCTAAAAATAATAGGCTGATAAAATCCAGCTTAAAAATTTTTATATGCAGTTCAATTTATTCCAAAATGTCCTTCAAATTCAGAATCATTCTTTCAATTATCTCTTGAGTTTCTTTATAAGGCACACATCTTCTAATAATTAAATCTTTACATTATTTATATAGATATGGGTCATCTCAAAAGTAGTCTTTCGAATCATAAAAAAATCTCTTTAATTGTGGATTCTTGATATCAGGTGGTAGAATGTCACTTACATAAATAGTTTACTATATCAACATACTATGGTACATCCATTTCATCAATACTATATAAATGTTATCAGGGAAATTTTCTAAAATTTCATTTGCAAAATTAGTTAATATTTCTATTTCTATTCTAGACAAATAATCAGCTATTTGATTATCATTTCCTTTTCTATCTACTATGATAAAATCAAACTCTTGCAATAGAAGTATTCGTCTAATTAATCTTTGTTTAGCATCCTTATTTTGCATCAAGTACTTAATGATAGAATGATCTGTATGCACTATACATTTAGTTCCAATTTAATAAGATCTAAATTTATCAAAGGCATAAACAATAGCTAATAACTCTCTTTCAGTAGTAGTATAATTAGTTTGAGCATTATTTAGAGTTTTACTAGCATAATATATAACTTTGAAAATTTATCGTGCTTTTGTCCTAATACACTCTCAATAGCATAATCACTAGCATCACACATTATTTCAAATGGTTTTTCCCAATCAGGTGGTACTATTATAGGTGCAGTGATTAATTTTTTTGTTTATAATTCAAATGTTGTTATGCATTCCTCATTAAAATCAAAATTTGTATCTTTTTCTAAAAGTTGGCATAGGGGTTTAGTTATTTTTAAAAAATTTTTATGTGGCACCTGTAAAAACCAGCATGTCTTAAAAAACTTCTGACCCCTTTAACATTATTAGGAGGTGTAATTTTTCTATAACTTGGATTTTTGTAGGATCTACTTCCATGTTTTTTTCAAAAATTTTATGCCCAAGAACAATACCTCCTGCAACCATAAATTGACATTTTCCCAATTTAAGACTAGGTTGATTTTTTCACATATCTCCAGAAATTTTTCTAAATTATTAAGACATAACTCAAACGAAGTCCCAAATATAGAAAAATCAGCCATAAACACTTTCATTTCATGCTCTATAAAATTGCTAAAAATTGACATCATACATCTTTGAAATGTTGCAGGTGCATTTCCAAAAGGCATTCTACAAAAAGCAAATGTTCCATACGGGCTTGTAAATATTGTTTTCTCGTGATCCTTTAGAGCAATTGGAATTTGGTGATATCCGGTTTATCCACCTAAAAAGTAATAGTATTTCTTCTCATCCAATTTATCCAACATTTGATCTAGAAAGGGTAAAGGAAAGTGATCTTTCCTCGTAACCATATTTAGTTTTTTATAGTCAATACAAATTCGCCAACCATTTACTTGTCTTTTTGGTATTAATTAATTTTTCTCATTTTCTTCAACAGTTAGTCCTCCTTTCTTCAAAACAAAGTGAATTGAGCTTACCCAAGCACTATCTGAAATAGGATATATAATTCCAACATCTAACCACTTTAAAATCTCTTTTTTAACAACTTCTTTCATTATTGGGTTTAATCTTCTCTGAGGATCACTTTAGAGTTCATAATGTTCATCTAATAAAATTTTGTGCATACAAATTGAAGGACTAATTTTTTTAATATCTGCTAAAGTCCATCCAAAAGCCTTTTTATACTTTTTCAACATCTCTATCAACTTTTATTCTTGAATTTCAGTTAACTCAGAAGATATAATAATAGGCAATGTAGATGACTCTCCTAAAAATACTTATTTTAAATGGGTAGGTGATATCTTCAATTCAAGTTTAGGTGGTTTAATACTTGAAGGAATAAGATTTTTACTATCATTTTCCAGCAAGTCTAATGCTTCAAATTTGCTCTGAATATAATCTAAATCTTCTTCTTTTACTTCATTTTCAATATCAAAAAGTTTTCCTAGCTTTAATTTATCTTCAAATTCATTCTTAAACTTCTAATTACTTAGATAATCTGCTACTTCCATCCTAAAACATTCATTATCTTTTTCTATTGCAGGATATTTCATAGCTTTTGCTATATTAAATCTTCTTTGATATTAACTTCTCATCATTAATTCTCCTTTGTGCACATCTATTACAGCTCTCCCTGTTACGAGAAATGGTCTCCCTAAAATAATGGAAATCTCTTTATCTTCCTCCATACCCAATACTATAAATTCTACAAGGAAAATAAATTTATCCACTTTTACTAGCACATCTTCTATAACTCCTTTTGGATAAGTTATTATGAAGAGTTACAGTAGTAGGGAAATTTCTCCTAAATCTAAACATTTAAGAATTGATAAAGGCATAAGATTGATACTCGCTCTTAAATCACATAAAGCTTTTCCATAAAACTTTTCTCTAATTGCACAAGGTATAGTAAAACTACCAGGATCTTTTAATTTTTCTGGAAGCTTTTTCTGAATAATAGCACTACACTCTTCACTAAGTGCAACAGTCTCATGATCTGTAAACTTCATTTTCTTGTTTAATACATCCTTCATAAATTTAGCATAACTTGGCATTTGTTCCAAAGCTTCAACAAAAGGAATATTTATCGTTAACTTCTTAAGGATTTTCAAAAAAATTTTAAATTGTTTATCTTTGTTCTTCTATTTCAGTCTTTGAGGAAATAGAGGTAATGGTTTTTCTATAGGGCTCTATGTTTGTTCATTTTCCTGTTGATCATTTTCCATTTCTTCCTTTTCTTCATCAACTTTGATTTCTCTTTGGATCCTTGTTTCAACTTCTTTTCCACTTTGTAATTGAATAGCTTTAATTTGCTCTTTATTTTGATATTTTGGATTAACTTCCACAGTACCTAGAAGAATTTCAGAAGGTCTATTACTAAGTGCAGTAGCAATATATCCTAATTGATTTTCAATATTTCTAATAGCAGCCCCTTGTTCTGTATTTGATTTCCAATATTCAACATCACTTCTTCCAACGTCAAATTCTTTTCCTTAACTATTTGGTTAGGGTTAGAGTTAAATTCTAGAGGATAATAAGGTCATAAATTACGATTTCCTTGATTGTTCAGATTTCCGGATGGATTCACTGAATTATTATAATTATTCCAACTAAATTTAGGGTGATTTTTTCAATAATCTGTCCTAGTGAATTCTCCTCTAGTACTGGGGGTACTTGAGAATAATTCATTCCCATTTGATCAATCTTTTAAGAAATAGCAGCAATTTGAGATGACAAAATAGAAATTGCATCAGAATCATGAATACTAGCTACTCTCTTAGGATTTACCCTTTTTGAAGGACATTGAAAATTATTAGTAGTCATATCTTCAATTAAAGAATATGCATCATCAAAAGGTTTTGACATTAATGAACCACCCGCAGCAGCATCTATAATAGATCTCAGTGGTCCTACTAATCCATTATAAAATATTTGAATTATTAACCAATCTAGTAAAGCATGATGTGGACATTTTCTAAGAAGATCTTTAAATCTTTCCCAGGCTTCATATATTGATTCCCCTTCAAACTGACAAAACTGGTAAAGCATAGTGTGGACATTTTTTAAGGAGATCCTTAAATCTTTCCTAGGCTTCATATATCGATTCCCCTTCAAACTGACAAAAAATCATTTCTAAGCTTAGCGATTTTTTAGGGTGGAAAATATTTAGCCAAGAATTTTTGTGATAGCAAGTTCTAAAAGATCCAGGTACTAATGAATTTAGCTAAGCCATGGCTTTATTCTTTAATGAAAAGGAAAAAATCTAAGCCTAACATCATCATTAGACACTCCGTCATATTTACTGTAGCATAAATTTCAAGAAAACTAGCAAGATGTAAGTTAGGATCTTCAGTAGGTGATCCTCTAAACTAATTATTTTGTACCATTTGCATAATAGCAGGTTTAAGCTTAAATGATATAGCAACAACATCAGGATTTTGAATTATCAAGTGAAGTTCAGCTATTGTCGGATTTGCATAATCTTTTAAAGGACTTTGTCGACTTTCATTTATTGGATTATCTAAGTTGTTCACCATTTCTTGAAAATTTTTAATTTCTCTTTGTTGTTTTTGATTTTTTTCAATAGTACGTTCTAATTCTGAATCGTAAGGTACTAAACCTTCAGATCCAATATTTCACATAAACAAATAAAGNGAAGGACATTAAAAATTATTAGTAGCCATTTCTTCAATTAAAGAATATGCATCATCAAAAGGTTTTGACATTATTGAACCACCCGCAGCAGCATCTATAATATATCTCAGTGATCCTACTAATCCATTATAAAATATTTGAATTATTAACCAATCTGGTAAAGCATGATGTGGACATTTCTTAAGAAGATCTTTAAATTTTCTTCATGCTTCATATATTGATTCCCCTTCAAACAGACAAAAAGATGTAAATCATTTCTAAGCTTAGCGATTTTTTAGGGTGGAAAATATTTAGCCAAGAATTTTTTTGATAGTTCTCCCCAAGTTCTAATAGATCTAGGTACTAATGAATTTAACTAAGCCATAACTTTATTCCTTAATGAAAAGGAAAAAATCTAAGCCTAACATCATCATTAGACACTCCGTCATATTTAAATGTAGCACAAATTTCAAGAAAACTAGCAAGATGTATAGGTGATCCTCTAAACTAATTCTTTTGTACAATTTAGATAATAACAGGTTTAAGCTTAAATGATATAACAAAAACATCAGGATTTTGAATTATCAAGTGAAGTTCATCTACTGTCGGATTCACATAATCTTTTAAAGGTCTTTGTCGACTTTCATTTATTGGATTATCTAAGTTGTTTGCCATTTCTTGTAAATTTTTAATTTCTCATTTTTGTGTCTGAATTTTTCTAATAGTACGTTCTAATTCTGAATCGTAAGGTACTAAACCTTCAGATCCAATATTTCACATAAACAAATAAAGAAAGCAAAGTAAAATACTCTAATAAAAATATTTCTTTTTGGATTTTTTATTTTTAATTAATTATTTATTTATTTATTTTAATAATAATAAACTTTTTATGGTGTATTTTTTATCTCTAAATTTCCTAATTTTTAAAAACTATTTAATTCAATCATTAGCTTTCCCACGCAACGGTGCCAAAAACTTGATCTGGCTTTTTGTTGCAATAGATTGTGTAAAATTTAATTAAATATAATCAATTAATATTCAGATTCTATGCAAGTATNATTTTAATAATAATAATTTTTTATGGTGTATATTTTATCTCTAAATTTCCTAACTTATAAAAACTATTTAATTCAATCATTAGCTTTCCCACGCAACAGTGCCAAAAACTTGATCCGACTTTTTGTTGCAATAGATTGTGTAAAATTTAATTAAACATAATCAATTAATATTCAGATTCTATGCAAGTATACGTATCATTATCAAGTAATAATGGACTTTCTATTTAATCCCCAAATATTTATCCTACGGGGAAGGTTTAAATTGGAAATGACAAATTTGCTAGGAAATTCACAGAAAGTCAATTGAAATCACNTAGTAATAATGGACTTTCTATTTAAGCCCCAAATATTGATCCCACGGGGAAGGTTTAAATTGAAAATGACAAATTTGCTAGGAAATTCACAGAAAGTCAATTGAAATCACTGTCACTAATTTAAATTGTTGAGATGTAATCAAAATTAAATTTCTAAACTATTATCAGATCAAATATACTAATTTCCATTGTTGAGATGTAATCAAAATTAAATTTCTAAACTATTATCAGATCAAATATGCAAAATTTATTTTAAACTATTATCAAATCAAATATACAAAATTTAAAATAGTAAATACTAATCTATTAACTATGTTTATGTAACGGAAATTCTTATATGAAAAGGCATCCTTCCCACTATAGTGAGGCTATTGTAAAATGAGATGAGATAAATGTTCATAATATGTATTGTGTTAAATAGGAGCAATTTTAATTATCTACCCTGATACAGTGCATAGAAAATCATTGGCTAATCTCAGTGTTTAGTCCCTAAATCCGCGATGTCGACTCCTACTCTAGAGCTCCCACTTCTCTTCGCCTGAAGGCTAGCTCTCGCTTCAGTTTTTAAACACTAAGATTGAATTTAAGATTTTAGTCTGTTACCCTAAAGGTTCTCCAATTCTATACCCAACAAGGAATATTTCCTTATATATTTGCACTTAATTCCATAAATGATGTTCTCCTTCATGGAATCAAATGTGATCTTTTTTTTGCTGTAGAACTCATACTTTATTTCCTGGATCATATGTTTTACAACACATTTTAACAATTCAATTGGTCAGATCAAAAGGTAAATTAAGTTCAGAGTTGAAAAATCATCATATTTATTTTACAATTTAATATTGGCACATTCATATTATCTCTTCATTTCACCATATCTCAAAGTAGAGAGAAAGATAGAGGGAAATACTCAGACTTCATGAGAAAGAGATAACAAAACACAAATTTCATATATAAAAGCAAGTTCATACAATATTGATAAACAAACAATACTTATCTGAAAACTCTTTTTCAAAGCAAATCCTTTTTTGCCTTTCCTTAGAAATTCAGGAAAAAGATATCTCTCACTTTTCTCCTTCTCCAACACTCTTACAGAAAGCTTCATACGAAATCTCACTACAAAAACTCTAAACTATGAAAACAAAATCACAAATTAACTCCAATATGGAGGTAGAATGGAATGATGTTGTGTGAAAAATGAAAGTAAAGGAGAGAAAAACGTGGAGGAGTGTTTTTTCTGATGAAATTTGGCCCCAAATAGAGCCTCAGGTCAGTTCTCCAAGAGGTGCCTCAAAAAACTCTTCAAAAATCGTCCAAATACATTAAACCTTCTAGAAATGGGGTCTGCACCACCTTTGGCGCCGTCGGCGCTGAGTAAAAAAATCTCTGCATTAAATTGTTCTGCGCTGTCGGCGCTGAGCATTTCTTCAGAAACATCATTTTGAATCCAAATTTCAACAATTTTGCTTGCTTTTGCTTTAAGCCCTAAAAATCAAAAACCTGCAAGAAAACATCAAAATATCTTACATTAAAGTGCATTATCATAAAAAAATAAGTATAAAATATGGGTCTGAAAATGCATATATTTTTTGTTTATCAGTACCTATATTCGGATTCTTCTTTTGGGGTAGGCTTAGACATCTTATCCATCTACACATTCAGGGTCAGTACATAAATTATGATCCATTCCTTTTGAGTTTGGTACCTAAATTCCAATTCTCCTTTCAAGGTAAGCTTAGATGTCCTATTCCCATCTACACTTTCAGGGTCAGTATCTAAATTTTGATCCCTCCTTTTGAGGTCGGTACCTAAATTCTGATTCTCCTTCCGGAGTAGACTTAGATGTCTCATTCCCATCTACACTTTTGAGGTCTATACCTAAATTCTGACCCCTCCTTTTGATGTCGGTACCTAAATTTTGATTCTCCTTTCAGGGTTGGCATAAACGTTCTACACTTTTAGGGTCAGTACCTAAATTCTGATCCCTTCTTTTGAGGTCGGTACCTAAATTTTATTCTTCTTTCAGGGTAGGCTTAGACCTCGTATTCCTATCTACACTTTCAGGGTCAGTACCTAAATTTTGATCCCTCCTTTCGAGGTGGATACCTAAATTCTGATTCTCCTTTCGGGGTAGGCTTATACGCCCTATTTCTATCTATGCTTTTGAGGTCAGTACCTAAATTTTGATCCCTCCTTTCGAGGTCGATACCTTAAATTTTGATCCCTCCTTTCAGGGTCAGTACCTAAACTCTGATCCCTCACTTCGAGGTTGGTAACTAAATTTTGATTCTCTTTTCAGGGTAGGCTTAGACGTCTTATTCTCATCCACACTTTTAGGGTCAGTACCTAAATTCTAATCCTTTTTTTTTAGAATGGCACTTATATTCTGATTCTGCTTTTGAGGTAAGCTTAGACGTCCTTTTTCCATCTACACTTTTGGGGTTAGTATCTAAATTTTGATCCCTCCTTTCAAGGTCGATACCTAAATTCCAATTCTCCTTTCAGGATAGGCTTTGACGCCCTCTTCCTTTTTTTTGTGATTGTGTTTTCCACTCAATCCAGTTTCCTCGCACATAGTTTCACCTTCTTAAAATCTTATATTAAAATCCAAATTTCCTTTGATATATTCAATTTGAAGGTTGTTGATTTTTAGGACTTGAAGCAAAAAAGGAAGCAAAAAGGATGGAATTTGGAGTTAAAATGATGTTTTTGAAGAAATACTCAGCATCGACGGTGCCAGGATGGACGCCGATAGCGCAGACCTACATAATAGAGGTTGGACTATCCTCAGCGCTGACGGTGCTAAGAGCAGCACCGACAGTGCCATTTAACAGAGAGTTCACGGGCCACAGACGTCGACGGTGCCACTATTGGTGCAAGGCCTGTTTCTAGAAGATTTAATGAATTTGGACAATTTTTGAAGAGTTTTTGGATGCACCTATTGGAAAACCAACATTAGGCTCTATTTAGAGCAAAAATTGATTAGAAAAGACCCTTCTTTGTCCCCCTTCGCCCCTTCGTCGCTTTCCATTCTCTTCCACGCTATTCCAGATTTCTCACAGCCACTTAAAGTCCATTAGTCATTTATTTTTTTTGAGTTTTGAGTTTTTGTGGTGAGTTTAAGTGTGAATTCTTCTCTAAAAGTGTTAGAGAAAGAGAAAAGTGAGAGATTTCTTCTTCCTACATATTCTAAGAGAGGCCACAAGGAATTTACTTTTAGAAAGAGTTTCAGATAATTGTTGTTTGTTTATTATTATTGTATGAACTTTCTTTTATGTATGAAATTTTCATTTTGTTGTATCATTCTCATGAAGTCTAAGTAGTTTCCTTTATCTTGCTCCTTAATCTGAGATATGGTGAAATAAAAAGATAATTTGGATGTACTAATTTTAAAATATAAAATAAATTGTGATGGTTTTTCAACTCCGTTTTTAATTTATATTTTGATCTGGCCAATTGAATTGTTAAAATCTGTTGTGAAATATATGATCCGAGAAATGGGGTATGAGTCCTACAAAAAGAGTGAGAATCACATTTAATTCTATGAAGGAGTATTTCGTTCATGGAATTAATTGCAAATAAATAGAGAAATATACTTTATTGGGTGTAGAATTGGAGATTTTAGGGTGACGGACTAAAATCCCCAATTTGATCTTTGTGTTTAAGAACTAAAGCGAGCATTAGCTTTCACAGGAAGGGAAGTGGGAGCTCTGGAGTGAGAGCCAATAACCTCCTAGCCTAACCACGGATTTAGGGACTAAACCTGAGATTAGTCAATGATTTTCTATAACACTGAATCAGGGTAGAGAATTAAAATTGCTCCTGTTTGGCACAATACATATTTATACAATTTATCTCATCTCATTTTACCAAAAACTCATTGTAGTGGTGAAAGATGTTTTTTCATATTAGAAAACTTCATCACATAAAACATAGTTTAGTAGTTATTGTTTAAACTTTACATTTTAGTTTTGCTAGTAGTTAATAATTTAGTTTTGATAGTATCTCAAACAATTTGAAATTAGTGACAGTAATTTCATTTTATTTCTATGAATTTCCAAGTTAATTTATCATTTTAAATTTAAGCCTTCCTCGTGGGATCAATATTTGGGGTTTAAATAGAAAGTCTTATATTACTTGATAATGAAACGTATACTTGCGTAGAATCTGACATATATTGCTTAAATTTCTTATTCATAAAATAACGTATCAAGTTTTTGGCATCGTTATAAAGCGAAGTCAACTTTATAATTTTTACACAACTATATTTTCGGGATCATTAGAACATTACACTTTCACTCACTATCTTTAGCTCAAGCCTACCTAACTTTGGCCCCCTTAACCCTTTGGGAGACTCATGTAGTTGGTCCCTTAGACTTACTAGCCCTAGGGTATCTTCTAGTTAAGACTAGAAAATGAAGGACCCAAAGTAGAGGATTCCATTAGTTCATAGCTCAAATAGGGTGGTTGGCACCTTACTTTTACCAAAATACCAAACTTAGCCTTTTGCCCCCCGAATTTACCCAATTTATAAAAACACCCCCAAACCCTAAATAAGACCAAAAATCTCAAAATTACCCAACTACCCAAGTTTGTTAAAAAATTATTTAAAATTACCCAAATTGCCCAAAATCTCCCAAAATTTTAAAAATTACCAAAATACCCCTAATTTGCCAAAATTATAATAATACCCTTGGTGGCCCAAACTTTCCCAAAACCCTTAAAATCATTTCAAATGTCTCCAAAACTAATTTGTCCCTTTTAATTAAACCTAATTTGACCAATTTGACAATTTTGACCAAAACCCCCAAATTGGCCCTAACGGCCCAATTCACCCAAATGTCCCTCAATTTCAACCCAATCCTCCCCAATTTGAATTCTAAACTTAGATTCATCATGCTTATGATCATTTCAAACCAAATCCAAGCTTAATTGACCCATGCTTTGAGTTGAATTTTTATCCAAACCAAAACACCCAATTTTGACCGTATGACCCAATTGAACCTCATAGCCCACTCAATTGCCTCGATTTGGATCCGGGACTCTTCCTAACATTCCTAATAATCAAATTGAGCCCTCATTTGGCCTTTCTTAAGCCTGAATTCCACTCAATTTCAACCCAAATTCAAAATCCCTAAATTTGCCCCAATTTAGCCACATGCCCAAATTCCACTAAATTGAATGCCCTAACCCTAAAATTGGAACCCAATTGATGTTGAAAACTCTATATGAAATTCCCCTAGACCATTTTGAGCCATAAATTTGGAACTAACCAAACCTTAGCCTAGCCTAAACCCAAGTCTAACCCAACACCCGCAACTTGACTAAAAGACCAAATTCCCTTTAATTGATCTTCCAACTTAACTCAAAACCACTCCAATTCTCTCTCTAAACTCTCTTTAACAATCATATACATCAAATTAATCAATAAATTGAGCTCAATAGCATGGCTAACCCAACCCAGACCTACTTCAAGCCAATTTGACCCACGTGGACCATTTCACCAAATTTAACTTAACCAAGCCAAATTGGCCAACTAAAGATCACCACAGCCACTAATTGCACCTTTTGGACTAAGCCAAACCCTCTTGAAACATCCAAGGGAAGCTATGGACCAATGGTTCCCTAAATTAATGGATTTCATCCCATTTTTGGGTTTAAACCAAAATATCTCTACCATCATGCCAAACCATTAAGGGTTAATCATAATTAGCCCTCCCACTGGCTCACCTGACCAACTCACCTTCTCCTCTGCTCTGGAGAGCTACCCTAGTCACTGAAAAACCCCAAAACTAAGAGCCACATCACAAAATTCAAACTCAATTGAACTTATCCAGGCAGTCCAACCCCAATTGCTCTTTGGCGCTCTTTCACCCTCTACATAAATAGCTTATTGCACCCATTAATTGACCCTAAGCTCCACTCCAAGCCCATCTATTTAAACTCACCTCCTCCAAATCCAAACTAGAGAGAGTACCAATTTTCTTAAGGAAACTCTGCCAAATTGATCCCAGAGACTCTCCAAGACCTCCTCAGCTCAAGCCCACTATTTTCCTCCTCTGGTTCCCACTGTGAGAGCCCAATTTTGAGCTCAAAATTTCAATTGTAACTGGGATAAATTTCTCCACACCTCCACAATGAACCAAATTTCAATTAACTGTGCCCACACCATCACTAGATCAAGAGTAGTTGATCCCCCACAAACGCCCGCTCTCAAATAGCGTCTAGCATAGCTCTAGGACAACACCTGAAATCGAGCTAAATAGAAATCATACATAGGCATTTCTCTAGGGCCCAAGACTTCATCTGGAGGTTCTTTGGACTCAACCAAAGCTTCTCCAGTCATCTAATTGAGGTCTCCCCTCTCAGATAAAGGTTTAAAGCTCTAACCCTAATCTGAGCCTTTTTTGATTCATTAAACGTATTTACTATATTTCATTCTTTATATACCATATAGATAGATTCTTTTTGAGTAGATAAAGGTGTAGGAATAAGCCCCATGTCATTTGGTTGAGTCTAGCTTGAGATCTTAAGGTTTCAGTGCGGACGGTTCATGGGTTATGTCACTTGGGGACGATGAACGGTTGTCGTCCGATCGTGCATTTATCTTGTGGACGGTCCTGATGAAGCCGCTCGAAGATATGATGCATAAAACACGGACCACGTGGAAGCTAAGGTGGTTGGTGGTGTCAAATGGCACAGTGACGTGTGGGCTTTAGCAGACTCCTAGGATGACGCGGCGCCTCTTGGATAAGTAGAAAAATAAGGATTTTTCTTATTTATTTAATTTGAGAACATCAAAAATTCATATCTTTATGTAGAAAAATAAAAGAAATAAATGAAAAATATCCTCTTACACAGTGAACAGAGGAGAAAAATGTGGACAAAAACTAATAAGTATTTGATAAGTTTATGATTTTTAATTATTAAATAGCCCCTGGGCTATTTTAATTTATTATGATTAAATATTACTCACCATTGCTTGAAAATTTTAGAGTTTGTTCCTCATGATAGAGGACATATTTTATGACTTTTCCAAGGTTAGAGAGCACCTATTTGCTCCTTACCCTAGTTTTCAATTTTATGTAGTTGTTTTGGCATATTCTAATTATATAAATTTAAATACCCATCAAAAAATTATAAAATTAATTTTTGTAGGCTTCCTATGATCAGAGGAACTTAGGAAAAATATTGTTATGGTTTTAATAATTTTGTGTTTTTCTATTGTAAATTAAGTGAATAAATCTTATATTAATTTATTTAAATTAAATAATGATAAAAAAAAAGTGATGAAATCACTTCCACATTGTTAATAAAAATCATTTTAACCTACTGTAAAAATTTCAAATTCATTAGAACTGATTTAATAATTAAAATTTATTTTATAAGTGAAAATGGTATTTTTGTAAAAAAATAAATATATTAAATTAAATAAGTTTAGAAAAATTTGGAAAAGTGGTTTTCTGAGTTCTCTGTGGTCAGAGGCACTTAGACAAAATAAAGTTATTTTTATGAAAATATTTGATTTTTTAGCATTATTTTGAATTTAAAATAATTAAAAATAGTTAAAAATTTTAAAAATACCAAAATGAATCAAAATGTGCATAATGGTCTCCTGATCACTTGAGACTTATAAAGATATTTTTCTTAATTTTTCTAAGTTAAAAATGAATTTTAAAAGCTTAAAAATGAATTTTCCTTATTTTCTCATTAAAATAATTATAATATAAAATTAAAAATCCTAAAAAATAAAATTTGTTTCCCTAAGATCTCTGAACTCAAAGAGGTCTAATAAAAATACAAATTTTCGTAATTAAAACATTTTTTAACATTTGATTAAATCATTAAAATTGATTCATAATTAAATATTATTGATAGAGATTTAATTCAAAAAATCATGAAATGTTGTCTAAGTGTTTCTTTGACCTAAAGGGACCTCTAATATTTTTCTTATAAATAAAAAAGTTATTTTGGATAGTTAAGCAAATCAAATTTTGAAAATACTACCCTTTTAAATTTAAATAATTATTTAAATTAAATTAAATTTTGAAATCCACATTTTCTCCTCTGATGTTTTACTTGATCCATGGATAGGACACTCTAAAATTTTTTTCAAAGTCATTTGAATTTTGATTAATGAGTTATGAGGTGGAAAGCCCCAAAGGCAAATGAGTAACTTTAGATTTTGGTGCCTCAATCAAGATTTAGGATTAATCAAAGGGAAGATGGATAATTTTGATCACAATGAACCTGTTTGGATGATTGAAATACAATGAGGTTAAAAGTTAGGAACTCACTAGCCACCTTTTGTATGATAACAACAAAATTATCATTTCCTTAATTCTCATGGCTTGGAAGTAAATCAAAATTAAATGACTCTCAAGTGATGGGTCCGAGTTAAGAAGATAAAATTTCCTTAATTTTAAACCCATAATTGGTGACAATGTGATCTTTCAATAAGAATGCATGTCATTTAAAGTAAAATTCTGCTAAGTTATCATTTCACCTATTGTGATTGTTCACGGCTTGGTAAGGCTTAGGCTTCACATTTGAACTCTTTTGATTGGATTCAAAAGATAACATGATTGATGATTAACACATTTTTACACTACAAACCCAATTTTAACTTTGGTTACCAAAACCTTTACTTACTCAAATCTGCCTTATGAGCATCCAACAACATAACTCTTAAATGAAATATCAATTGATTAATTGAGTGCCTAGCCTTGGGACTAATAAAATATCAAGTTTCCTTGAGCAATGGGATAAGTTTAGCTTAACATTAGATGATTAATAAAACGATATAATAAGTCCAAAATGAACTCGAAATATTTCAAGAAATCTTTAAAGTAATTTATGGTCATGCTCCGAGCACTTTGGAATCTCTTGAATATCTTGAAGGGCAAATTGAACTTGCTATATTATGTTCTAAAATCATCCACTAAGATCTTTCGAGACTCAATAAAGTCATAACTTGGCATTTGGTAGTTATACCTTCATCTACTCTTGCAATTTAAATCCATTGCAAAATTATATACATGTTGCCAAAGCTAACCTTTCAGATGGAGGAGCGGGAAGAATCGACAGGTACGCATTTAGGTTACTGCATTTACCTTTTTGTACCTCTTGTTTCATGCTTGCATGCTTAAAGTCACCCTGCATGTCAAAACCAAAACTAAAAATCAAAATAAGATAAAATTCATTGCCACAATAGTTAAAATATAAAACAACTCAAAATTTAATCACAAATAAAACAAAACAAAAACTATAACTAAATTAAAACTTCTCTGTCGGATAATTGGGAATTCCAAGGAGGAGGTAACCAACGGTTGTTAACGAGATTTATCATGGACTAAATGAAAGTATGAAACTCATTAAGTTGAGTTTAGTAAATTCATTTGGACTAAGTGAATCCAAAAGAAAGCACTAGTACCGGAACGAGGGAACCGTATGAACACTAGTTTTAACCCAAGTTATTAAAAAGTATTCTAAAGTTTCACTATCACATTTATAAAAAAAAACTATAGAAATGTCTAAGTTAAAATCACTTCCACAAGTTATAATTTTTACATAGTATAAAGGAGTTACTTGAGGACAAGTAATGTTTAAGATTACGGGAATGATCCACCTTAAAATTATATATGTTTAGCACATATTTTATGATCATTTTATGCATATTTTTAGTGATATTATACTTTGAAGGAAAATATTTTGTATGATTTTGGTTTCAGGTACATGGAATGGACATTTGACAAAAATGATGCAATTCATATGGTTCCATAGCACCGCCCTCTAGCGCTATAGCGCGACAGACAGGTGCAGTGTGTGTTATTGCCCTCAGATTGTTGTTATAGCTTTAGTAACTTCCATCCTAGAAGATACATTAAATTTTATTAAATTTTGAAGGGGTGTTTAAAGTGACCATTGGTTATTTTCAGAGATATATTAATAGGGATGAAAATTTGACAAAAGAGAGGACTTTTTGGCAGCATTTGAAGATTTTAGGAAGTTCCACTTTTATGTTTAAGTGTGAGTTTAAGTGTGTTTTGTGTTATAAGAGTGAGAGTTTGGAGATTTCTTTAAGGAGACTCCAAAAAAAGACATAAGGTACTTTGTATTTGTGTTTAAGCTTTTGCTTCTAAGACTTATGTTTCAATACAAATTTGGATTTTTCGTTTTATTCTTCATGAATTCTAAGTAGTTCCTTTTTTTTTCTCCTTGCTCTTGGGAATTAATCTTGTGGGATGAGAATGATTTAAAGATTTCTTTTTTACTTTTAACTGATTCTTCGTTAACCTTATAAGGCCACTTGTATGGTTAAAATTGGTTGAGGAATATAAAGACCCGGGAGGGCTATGATTTCACCCATCTAATGAGTGTCACACTTCATTCTAGACAGAGCCATTGTGATCACTTAAGGGGTAGTGCAAATAGATGGGGAGATAAGTTTTGATAGACGTAGAATTGATGTTTCTAAGGTGATAGACTAGATTTTTTTTCCAATTCAGTTTAGAGTTTGGATCGTAAGGGTCCTTATTAAGTCTTATAAAGAGGGCACAATGGGTAATCTGGAGGTGAGATGCCAGAATCTACTCAACACTACTTCACAAGCTGATGAAAAACTCTAAATTAGTCAATGTTCTTTGCTAGCACAAGAAGAGGGTAAAGAATAGGAATGCTCCTATTTGTCACAATACATCATCATATTTTTAGTGATTTAAATCTTACATAGATTAATATTTGATTGTAAGCGAAAAGATCCTTACATATTATTCAAACTCGTTAGAATTAGTTTTATTAAACTTTTAATCATATTTGTTTCTACTTGTTTTAATTTAGCCTTAACCGTTGTGATCATTTAGTTTTTATTTAATCTGCAATTTAAACAGAATTTATTTCCGAGTTTTGCAAGCCAAATTAAAAGAGTCCACAACTATCCTTGTGAGAGTGATACTGGATTTTTTAAAAAAAATCCTATATTACTTGGAACGATACGTATACTTGCGTAATACCTATACTGTGAAACTTTATTATTTATTTTTCTTATCATTTCATTTATTCACACAAGCCACTCAATATAATTTAGCCCAAGTTTTTGGAAATATTTTAGAGATTAAAAATACACCTAATTGAGGGTCGGGTCATAGACCCATCCTTTCTATTATGATTTACAATATTTTCTAAAATTCTCTTAATTTAATGATCGAAAACTTCTGCTATACCACTGGTCTGGTCTGAGGATGATAAGTTATGGAATTTTATGTTTAATTCCAAAATTTTCAATTAATGTTTCGATTCTTTTATTCTTAAAATGAATTCCCATAACTATAATGATCACACTTGGCATTCCAAATCTACTAAAAATATTTTTTACAACGCTTTGAGCATTACAACAAGGTAAAACAACCTCTTCAATCCATTTAGACACATAATCCACAGAAATTAAAACATATATATTTTCCGAAGATGATATAAATGGTCCTATAAAATCTAAACCATACACATCAAAAAGTTCAACTTCAAAAGTAAAATGTAGAGGCATTTCATTTTTTTTAGAAATATTACCTACACACTGACATCGATAATATGTTTGAACGTAAATATTAACATTCCTAAATAAAGTATGCCAATAGAATATAGATTATAAGATCTTAAATACAGTTCTATCAACTCCAACATGTCCTCTAAAGGCTTTAGAATGCTACAAACCTCAGAAGACATAGGAACATCAAAGACCTCAGAAGGCTACAAGCCTCAGAAGGCATAGATATATTAAATACCTCAGAAAGCTACAAACTTCACAATACACAAGTAGATAAAAAATCTCAAAAAACTACGAGCCTCAGAAGGTACCAGTTCATTTCAAGCTTCTATAAGGCATAAGAGCAAGAGGGCACAACCTCAGAAGGCACGTTTCTCAAGGTATGCGATTCTTCATTTTATAAAGTGTGTGTGCTAACATTAATTTCAAAATTTCATACGATTAGGAAGCAACAAAAACCTTGAAGCAACGTCAAAGATTTACAAAGAAATACAATATCATCTAAAAATTTCACATTAGAGATTAAAAAGGCTATAAAGACTAACAATAATTGGTACAAATGCTACAAGAGATATCACAGCTAGAGAAGCATGAAATTCTCCCTTCTCAAAGCGCAGCAAGAAAACTCTAGCATTTATTTATCTCCACCAGAATGTGTAGCAGTAACAAGCAAGAAGACCTTGAGTCACTTGTTAGGCAGGGATGGAGATAACTTTCTTCATCGCACTGACGTGAAAGAAGATCTCGTTGTTCGTCTATTACACATGATGGAGATGACTTTCTACTACACCACAACACGAAAGAAGATCTCGTTGCTCGCTTGCTACGCAGGGCGTGGACGACTTTCCTCTTTGTCACAACGTGAAAGAAGATCTTGTTGCTCGGCTACTATAAAGTATGGGAACAACATTTCTCTTGACCGCGATGTGAAATAAGATCTCGTTGCTCGCCTGTTACGCAAGACGGGGACGACTTTCCTTTTGGCTGCAATGCAAAAAAATATCTGGTTATTCTTCTGCTACATAAGATGGGGACGACTTTCCTCTTGTTTGCAACGCGAAAGAAGATCTCATTGCTTATCTGCTATGTATAATGGAGACAACTTTCTTCTTTTGGGAAAATCCCGGATCACTTGCTAAGCAGAGTCGGGAACTGCACCTACATCCCCATCTCCATTGCCTATTTATAGGTTAAAAAATACTAATATCTATGGCTAAAAATTAATTCATTTCATTAAAATAGTAATTAAATAATATAAAATAAGATTTAATTCATATCCTTCTATCTTTCGGTTTCTGGTACTCTCTCTCATGACATTCCCCCATCTTCCTTCCAATTTAAAAATAAGAAATAAAAATTGTTTTCAGTATTAAATGAGAAAAAAAAAACCCTCATATTCTCTTCTTTAATTATTACAAATTAAACACACCTAAATTACTTTCAAACCAACTTTAAATATATATGTGTGTGTGTGTGTGTGTGTGTGTGTGTGTGTCAACAAATCAAAAAATAAAACTGAAATCTACCTTAATTCCATTTTTATTTCGCTTTCCATCTTCTAGCTTTTGCTTTTCCGAATCCTGGCTTATGGCTTTACAATTTCCTCATTTCAAATAGAAGAATGCTGAAAATCTTTCTATATTCTCATATTTTAACCTTTCATATATATATATATATATATATATATATATATATATATATATATATATATATATA
>JXCR01142055.1:122860-148835 GCA_002079205.1 Phalaenopsis hybrid cultivar
CACACACACACACACGCCACAAACTCACGCCCTCAAAACTCATATTCAAGCCCTAGACTTTCCTCTCTTTTATAAAAGACTGCCTCCCTAAAAAAAAATTCAAAATTACTTCTAAAATTCTATCTAAAAGTCAACTCTTTTGAATTCAAAAGACATATCCATCAATCCAAAAGACATATCCCTTCATAAAAGAACCTTCCAAAGTGTCTAGATGCATTGAATCACTTCAAGGGGTGTTTAGAACAAGTGTTCATTTGAAAACTTGCGCAAAATTTGTCCCGAACTGCCTTAATCCGCAAAAAGTCATCTCTGGCGCATCATGTGTTAGTTCTTTGGATTTTGGCGCATCATGCGCCACCCAGCATCAGCTCCACTGTTTTGCTCCGTTTGACTCCGTTTCAGTTCCGTTTTGCCCCGTTTCAGTTGCGTTCGCTTCTAAAGATATTTTTACAAAATAAGCATGAAAACAACCTTTCTTTAAAGTGTAATTTTATTCAAAAACATGTGACAAATGTAAAGTAGATTAAACATAGAAAGACATCGAAATGTGCGAAGTTAGAATTTTCTTTATTGCTTGTTTTTACTCCAAATTGCACTATTTTTGCTTCATTCTCTCCGAAATTTCATTTCTTATACTTGAAACAAAAAATATGCAAAATATCTTTCTTTAAAGTGTAATATCATTAAAAATTATTAAAATTGAGCATAAAATATATATGAAAAAGTAGGTAATTGTTAGGCGTGTCAGTAAACATCACAGAGATAGGTCAAGTATATTCATCCAAAGAAGATCATGCAGAGGCACTTTAGACTAATATCCGCGAAAGGATGCCTACGCAGACTACCCATAACCAGAGATTTAGGTGTATGTGCATGTTCTGGGTTATGATTGCTCCCAAGAGGACGTATCCTACCTGGTTAATTAAATATTGGTAGTTGCCCAAAAATACTCTTGATTTAGAGGGGTTTTGCTTGCATGAGAGAAAAAAGATCATCTCGCAAGAGGAATGCTTTGATGCTTCTAAGCTCTCGCTAAGCCATCGGGCTGAGAGTAAGCCTCTCACATCTTAGGTGGGTAGTGACTCAACTGACATATGGAGGTTGCGAAATAATTAAATCATCCCAATGGGGATTGATTCCCGATTACTGCTTATGTGCACAGTATAACAATGACTTTAATGATTTTTTTCACTTATGATATCTTATTTTATAATAGAACAAAAAACTTGATCCTGGAGAAAATAAAAATTTAACTTTTTAATTTATATATATTGGGATTCTACGCAAGTATATGTATCGGTATCAAGTAATATAGGACTTTTTGATTAAGACCTGAATATCAAACCCACAGGAAAATATGTTATATGCACAAACTTTCTATTTTTAAAAAGATAATTACTTAAACTATAAATATTTTCTTAATAAGTAAAATTCAATTCTTTTTGGTATTTTTGATATTTTGACAAATAGTGTAACTTCTAAAGATAAATTGAGTTTATGTAAAAGAAAAAAACTTGATATGAAAATATCTCTCTTTATCATAAATCAGTAATAAGTATAGAAATTCTATTGTGAAAGTATGCAAATTGTGTTGTGTCAAATATGAACAATAATATTTTTTACCCTTAATAGAGATGCTATAAAAAATATTGGCTAATTTAAAGTTTGAATAATTCTGAAGACCGGCTAGGCAGGGAAGATACCAGCTCTCACTCTAGAGTTCCCTCGATTCCCTCCACCTGGGGCTAACATCTCATATCAGAATCTAAAACAATAAACTAAGTTGGGGGCCTTAACCTGTCATATTAAAGTTCTCTAACTCTACAGCCTTCAAAGTTTATTTCCCTATTTTTTGCACTAAATCATATGAATTACATTCTCTTTCATACAATCTCATGTGATTCTTTCCAATTGTCGACTGAGACAATACCAACCCGGTTCTTACATATTCTCACAACAAATTTTAACATATGGATAGGCCAAATCAAGAAGTAAATGAAGTACATTGATTTAAATCATCGCAACTTCTTCCAACATTAATGATCAATACTCTCAGAATTTCCAGCCAAACCTTAGTTACTTAACATTTTAAGGAGAAAGATAAAGAAAACTACTCAGAATCCATGAAGAAAACAAAACCACACTTTAGTTTAAAAGTAGAAATCATTATCAAACCAACAAGAAGTCTCGATTAAAACCAAAAGTAGTTCAAAACAAAAGATAAAAACTTATCTCAAATCCTCCACCAAACTCTTGATGTTCCTTTGAATCACTTCTCTTTTACAACACTCTTGACTCTCACATTAAAACTAAAAACAAAAATGATAAAGTAAATTTGTGGTGCCTGAAAATGTCTCCAAAACTCTCGCCTTTCCAACACTTTTCAGAACTTTCAAGCACACTTTAAAAAGTATCAACTTCCTTCTTTTATAAATCCCCATAAGGTGCCTTCATAACTCTTCAAAATATATCCCAAATCGATGTATTCTCCAAAGGATGCCTCCTTTCATAAGTTTTTTTAATAATATTTTTGTTTCTAGTGGTTATAACCACCCTCTTTTAGCCAATAAGTGCCTCAAATACCTCTTCAAAATTTGGTAAAATGAAGTAAACCGTCAAATAACTGCCTCTGGTGCTTAAGCGCGGCCCCTGACGCTTAAGTGCGACCTTCTCTATTTTCCCGGCGCCTAGGCGCCAAAACTTTTTTGCATATTTTTGCTCTAAATTTGATTATTTTTCACTTCTTTTAGAATTTTTCACATTTTTACTTGTACCTGAAAGAAAAACAAACAGATATCTTCTATTAAAGCGCAATATCTCAAAAATAGGTATAAAACATGTCTAAAAATACTATATATTTTACGTGTATCAAAATCTCCCAAACTTAAAATGTTACTTGTCATCAAGTGACACTTCAATCTTTAATAACTAAATAAGTATGATATTTGTATGAGTTTATTTAGGAGTTACTAAAATTTAGATTTAGAAATATAGTAGTCCAATTTAGAAAAAATATTTAGTAATGAAGACGAACATAAAGTTTAAAATTTGTTAATTTTAAGAAATATAAAAATATGAGTTCTTATCTAATTCAAAAATATTGTAGATTCTCCAAATTTAGAATTTAGTCCTTTTATTATCTCCACTTAAAAATTTTTATTAAGAATAGTTTTCCTTACTTTATTATATCCTTAAGCTTAAGAGCTTCTCAAATCTTATACTTAAAAAAAATCAAATGTGGAACCAATTTTTTAATTAGACACTAATCCTCAAGTTTCTCCTCCCTTACTTTTTCTCTTTTCTTTTTCTTTTTTCTTTTTCTTTTTTCTTTTTCTATTCTTTTCTTTTTCTTTTATTTAGGCAAGGATTACTATATCTGGATAGGTCTTTAATGAGTTTGAATTTCACTTCTTCTTTCCTAAAGCAAAGTCTTGATATAAATAGTTTACTTAAAAATATAATACTAGTTTTGAAAATTATTTTTAATAAAAGAAATTTAAGTATTAAAAATAAAAGTCTAAATTTCTAAGTTTTCAAAAATATAATTTTTATTACTAAAGATAGTTACACTATATTTAACATTTTCTAAACTAAAAATTTTTAACTAAAAGTTTTTCTTCATTACTTAGAATTTTAACTAAATTTTCTTACTCATTTATAANAAAAAATACAATTTTTATTACTAAAGATAGTTACACTATATTTAAAATTTTCTACACTAAAAATTTTTAACTGAAAGTTTTTCTTCATTACTTAGAATTTTAACTAAATTTTCTACTCATTTATAAAATCAAATTTTACTTCTTAAATAAAACTTCATATATATAATCATTTTTCTTTTCAAATCAAATTCACTTGTAGCATATTTGAGAACAAATAAAATTCAAGTTTTGAATATATTTTTCATCCCCCCAAACTTAAATTTTTAAAAAATTAAAAAGTTTAGTAGCAAATATAAATAAGCAGGAGTGAAAATTTGAAATAACGTGCTTACAAGAATTTTTATACCTTAATTATACAAGCATAAAACTAAAAACAGGAGTATAACTAATTTTTGATTAATTTTCTATCATTTTCATTTCAATTTAATATGTAGAGATTCAGTAGACTTCTAAGTAGTGGGTACAAATATAAAAACAAACTAACACACTAACTTTGATTTCCAGTCTCAACATAAAAACAAGCAATCCTTAACTAACTAACACAGTACTCAACACGACAGTAACAATTACTACCCTAGAAATTAAAACAATATATTAACAAACATAACATCACAATACAATTAAACAAAATAAAAGTTTTGCACATTTCAGAGTCTAAACAAATACAAAAATGCAAATGTAGCAAGTCCAAAACATAAAACCACAAATCACATCACAAGTCTCAAGTCCAAAACACATAGTCTAACACATATTGCAAACATAAAAATAAATAACTCAGTCCTCCTCATCATTTTCAGAATCACCGCTATTTCAGACATTTGTAGACTCATAATCAGGGTATCTAGGATATGGAGGAAATTGCACTCTTAGGTTACCCTTAATGAGGTTTTCTAGAGATGAATGAAATTTCTCTTCATATTCACTTTTTCTTCTGGTATACCCATCAATATGATCTGTAAAGCTTTCTATTCTTACCTTATCGACGGTATAGTTGATATTGTCCATCATCCTATGTAATAATTGACTTTAAGTTTCTGTAGACTCACCTCTAAAAGTAGAAGCTTGTGAGGTTGATGTTCTAGATGTAGATGCAACAGAGGTAGAAGCAGCAAACGTTGCCTTTCCATAACTCCTTAAAAATCTTCCTCTCCAGCCAAAAATTAAATGCTTTGAATATGACTTCACAGTAACACTTGTGATTGGCTTTAGAGGCAACAGTACTTCCTCCCAGCTATCATATCTCACTCCAGCTTGCTCACATAAAGAAAAGATCAAGGAAGCAAATCCCAGACCTGTAGTAGTAACAGTAACGACAGTGGCATAACTCATGATAGTCTGATAAATCAAAGCTCCAATATTAATGATCTTTCCTTCCTGAATACAATAGTTCAATGTCGCCCTCTCTCTGGTAACTTCACTGAGATGATTTGTATGTAATTGTCGACACTATTTTAGTTGTAGAGTTGCACGTTGGAAGCCGTAGGCCACCAGAATTGAAATCCCGTCGCCCGCTTCGGAAGGACATTTAATTTACATTTGTATATATAGTTTTGAAAAATATGAAATCAATCTTACCCCATATTTTCATAGTTTAAATGAAAGAGCGCTATACCTCAAACCTTGTATCTATCCCAAAGGATAAACACAAGACTTTAGGATGAGAATCGATCAAATAAACTAAGAAATTTATGACATCCGTTTGGTCTGTGAAAATATTTTATTTGCTGATAAATTTCCCTATTTAATATGAGAAATTAAAAAGGGTTTATATTAAGTGGGGTTCAGACAAGCTTCCTATAAGGGCAAACCCCTATAGTTAATTACATCTTAGATAACCAAAGTCACCTAAGAAAACTCTCAATAAAAATCAGGAAATATTATCTTCAAGGAGTTCAAAAAGATAGGACTTTTCAACAAAATCGGACAAAGAGGTGTGGAATGGGATTGAGTCAAATTTGGAGCATTTTGTTTTTGGAATCAAAAGGAGGATGAACTAGGGGATGTCATAGATCCGAAGGAGAACCTCGGTGACTTCCCAATCTATCATATTATTTGACTTCAATTTTGAGGAAAAATTATTTGAGTGTTTCATCCTGTAAATTTTATTTGTTTAGGGCTTACATTTGTGT
This sequence comes from Phalaenopsis hybrid cultivar, assembly GCA_002079205.1. Classification (NCBI taxonomy): domain Eukaryota; kingdom Viridiplantae; phylum Streptophyta; class Magnoliopsida; order Asparagales; family Orchidaceae; genus Phalaenopsis; species Phalaenopsis hybrid cultivar. The sequence goes on from JXCR01142055.1 coordinate 128,652, forward strand.
GAAACGATCACACAAATAGCTTGGAAGATGTGAGGGTTTAGGTTGTGACAGATGAAAACCTCAGAATCTTAAGTTGAGTTAGGGCTTATATTGTATAGCAGAATTGTCCAAAGGCCTAAAGATAAGATGAGGATTTACGTTGCATAAGAAAACTACCTTGAAGTTCTATGGATTTGTTGTTTAATTTTAAGGAAGGAATGATTTAGCTGAGGAAGACATGTTTTGCTGTTGAAGAAGGTCATGCTTCCCACCATGCTAGCTCCAAGCTCCTTGCCGTGACAAGTTTAAGTTTTCTAGGGTGTCAAGTTATGATGTCAAATCAGATGACTCTATGGTTGTAGTTCTTTAAATATTATGGGGCATTCTGGTATCACTATTTTGTATTGAATTCACTTAGTCCAAATGATTTTACTAAACTCAACTTATTAAGTTCCATACTTTCATTTAGACCGTGGGAAGCCTCGTTAGCAACCGTAGGTTACCTCCTCCGAGGGATTCCCGATCATCCGATAGAAAAGTCTTAATTTAGTTACAATTGTTGTTTCGTGATTTTTGTGATTAAATTTTGAGTTATCTTAAATTTTGAATGTTGTGGCAGTGAAGTTTATCTTGGTTGATTTTAGATTTGGTTTTCATGCAGGGTGACATCGTTGTTTAACATACAAGTGTATAAGCATGAAAGTGCAGTGTGGAAAGTATAGAAAAAAATATGGTACTATAAACTGTAAAAGCGTACCTGACGAGTCTTCTCGTTCCACCACTTGAAACTCAAAAATGCATGTAAGGGCATTTTATATGAAGTGAGAAAAATAAGGTTCTCGTGATTTACCAAATCCTAAATCATATCTTGGTGGGTTGCTATTAGTTTGATTAAGGATGATTTTTGTTAAGAAAAATATATTAAGCTTAGTAGGCCTCTGAGGTATCCAACAGGTCAGGAGAAAAAGGCAGGTCCATGTTTTCCCCTCACCGCCTAGTGAAAAGCCTCAAACTCATTTAAACTTATTACGTTGCTTAATAATTCATCCTGTAAATATCTCTAATGCTCAATGAACATTGATGTTTCAATTATCCCTAAGAGTAGGGTAATTATCATTTATCATTTAATTTGAGAATTATGCAGATAAAGACCTTTAAAGGGGCAAGTTGGTGTTATTAAGACAGTTAACCATTTTTGGTTTTAACTTGGGCTTGTAGTATTTCAAAGGTGTTCAGTTTTTATTCACTTTTCTAATCCTCATTTAATCAAGTTCGATTTAGCTTAGGTCACTACTAAGCCCTTAAGATCCTGGTGGATGTCTTAGTCATTTTGAAAGAGACTAAATTTTAAGTGATAATAATTCATCATCAAAACATTTGATGTCATTTGAACACCAGATAGGGGTATTAAATTAGTGAGTTATTAACACCCAAAACTATACCTCTAAGTCTAGGATCTTTTAATTTGGCAGACTCCCAAATTTTAATCATCTAGGAAATTTTAGATTTATCTTTTAATTGGAAGAAGTGAGATTGGTTTTTAGCAATTAATCCTTTGTGTTTCAATCTTCCAAATATGTTATTTAAGATCAAAGGTTGCCCATTTCTCCTTCATGAATTAAGCCTAAATGTTAATTAAGGATAAATTTCTAAAATTACACTTTGCCCCTAAGGCTCTAATACTTCATAATTCATCAAATTTTATTAAAATGACTTTGGAATTTGCATCTGACTGCGACTTTATATATGCTTTAAAATATAAGTATTTAATACTGCTGTTAAAAGATTTAATTCCTCAACAACTGTACCAAAACTTTAATAACAATTATAGATTTGATAAATATGGACGTAATAAATATTCAATAATTGTAAAGTCACACTTATCAATGCAAGTATACGTATCACTCAAGTAATATAGGGCTCTAATGGAGTCTTAGATATCAATCCCACAGGGAGTAATAAATAAAGATGTATGTATAAAATATTCAATAATTGTAAAGTCACACTTATCAATGCAAGTATACGTATCACTCAAGTAATATAGGGCTCTAATGGAGTCTTAGATATCAATCCCACAGGGAGTAATACGTATCACTCAAGTAATATAGGGCTCTAATGGAGTCTTAGATATCAATCCCACAGGGAGTAATAATATCGCACAAGTAATATAGGGCTCTAATGGAGTACTAGATATCAATCCCACAGGGAGTGGTTTAGAACTAGCTCAAGTAATATAGGGCTCTAATGGAGTCCTAGATATCGATCCCACAGGAAGTGGTTTAGAAATCAAGTAATATAGGGCTCTAATGGAGTCCTAGATATCGATCCCACAGGGAGTAATATTAGAATTATGTATAAAATATTCAATAATTGTAAAGTCACACTTATCAACGCAAGTATATGTATCGCTCAAAATATAAGATAAATATGGACGAAATAAATATTCAATAATTGTAAAGTCACACTTATCAACGCAAGTATACGTATCGCTCAAGTAGATTAAATATTCAATAATTGTAAAGTCACACTTATCAACGCAAGTATATGTATCGCTCAAGTAATGGATTCGATAAAGATGGATGTATAAAATATTCAATAATTGTAAAGTTACACTTATCAACGCAAGTATACGTATCGCTCAAGTAATATAAGTTTCAATATTTGTAAAGTCACACTTATCAACGCAAGTATACATATCGCTCAAGTAATATAGGGATCTAATGGAGTCCTAGATATTTATCCTACAAACTAAGATTTTAGAAAAGCAATACTTTAATCACAACAATGAAGTTCAATTTGCTTATTTGTCACTAATAGGCAATTAAAATAAATATGTAATTTTAATAACTATTAAGTAACTAATTATACTAATGGTTCGAATGTGATATTCAATATATAAGAAAGCATCCTTTTCCTTGTCAAGAAATTATAGTGAATGAATAAAGTGAATTAGTTCAAATTATATTGTGCCAAAAAGAGCACACCTATTCTTTACCTTTTGGTCTAGGCATAAAGAACATTGACTAATCCTAGGCTTGTTTACTGAATCTGCGGCTAGGCTGGGAGGATACCGGCTCTCANCTTGGGGATTTTAGTCTGTCACGCTAAAATCTCCAATTCTACGCCCGATAATTTTATTTCCCTATTTATTTGCACCCAACTTCCAAGCTTTGACCTCCCTAAATCTTGGATGTAATCTTCACTTTAGTTGTAAAACTCAACATATTTAAGGACCTCCCTGAATCTTGGATGTAATCTTCACTTTAGTTGTAAAACTCAACATATTTTAACGAATACCTCCCTGAATCTTGGATGTAATCTTCACTTTAGTTGTAAAACTCAACATATTTTAAAAAATTCTCTCTGAATCTTGGATGTAATCTTCACTTTAGTTGTAAAACTCAACATATTTTAACAAATTATTTTAATCTTGGATGTAATCTTCACTTTAGTTGTAAAACTCAACATATTTTAACAAATCAATTCAATCACCAAGTTTACGCCTGATAATTTTATTTCCCTATTTATTTGCACCCAACTTTCAAGGACTTTGACCTCCCCACCCGATAATAATATTTCCCTATTTATTTGCACCCAACTTCCAAGGGCTTTGACCTCCCTGAATCTGATAATATTATTTCCCTATTTATTTGCACCCAACCCTTAGAATGTAATCTTCACTTTAGTTGTAAAACCCAACATATTTTAACAAATCAATTGTCCAGATTGAAAGTAAATTAAGATTGAAGTGAAAAAATCATCACAATTTCTTAAACATTTTCATGGCTTCACCAATTCAAATCACTATTCACAAATCTCAAGCTAAGGAGAAAGACAGAGAAAACTACTCAAATCTCATGGGGAAAACACAACAAAACTCGGAATTGAAATTCATACAAACTACAACAATAAATAAACTTATCTCTAATTTCTCCCAAAGAAAACTCCTCGAAGTTCCTCTGAATCTCTCTTTTCTTTACAGCACACATAATTCCTCTTCGAAGCGGTAGGGAGGAAGAAATCTCTCACTTTCCCTCCCCTCTTACAATCTCTCGAAGAATTCCTCACAATTTAGACTCGCTACACTTGTTTCACACTTCAATTTTGAGTCTCTCCCCCTCTATTTTCGGCCAAAATTTTCTCTTTAAAGATGTGGATGAGCTTTCCCAAGAGTTGTCTAAGCATCTCTTCAAAATTTGTCCTTATCCAAAGCCTAGTTGGACATAACCGCCGAGCTCGCCGTCAGTGGCCTCGAGGCCGCCGTCAGCGGACCTTCTTAATGAATTAATTTTGGAGTCTCAGAAAAATCTCGCCGTCGGCAGGGTCTATTGCGTCGTCAGCGCCCTAGTTCAATTTTTCACATTTCGCTCCTTTTTGCTCCAAATTCGCTCTTTTTTGCATCTTTTTGCTCCAACGACCCTAATTCATCATTTCTACAACAAAACATAAAAAATACCTTTCTTTAAAGGGCAATATCATAAAAAATAGTATAAAATAGGTATGAAAATCTCAACTTATTTTCCTTTGGTCAGCATCCCACCTTACTCATGAATCAATTAAGACATCAGACGAGAAAATGTGATTTTTCAAAATTTAATTTAATTTATATACTTATTTATATGCAAGGATAGGATTTTTCAAAGAAAATTTCGTAACTTGACCAAGGAAAAGCCGAATCATTTGAAATTTTTACTCGAGGTAGACTTAGACCAAATTTCATGATTTTTTGAGTTTTATTTTAATTATTAGAATTATTTCAAGTTGTGGAGTATTTATTAATTATAAAATATTTTAAATGTTGAAAATTAATTTTTATATTTTTATTAAATATCATTGAGGTCAAGGAACCCAGATAAACAAATTTCACATTTTTCTAATTTTTCTTTGAATTGTTAAAATTATTTTTGTGAAAATCCATTTTTAGACTTTAAAATCTATTTTAAGCTTAAAAATTCAATATCTTCACTTAGAAAATCAGAAAAATATTTCAACTGTTCTTAAGTACTTATGAAACAATTTAGAACATTTCCATGAATTTTATTATTTTTATGATTTTTATCATTTTTTTAATTATTTAAATATTAAAGTAGCTTAAAAATGGAATTTTTATTTTAACTACAAATTTATTTTTAAAAAAGTCATCTCATCACAGAGAACTCAAAAAACTAATTTTTGTATTTTTTTGAGTTATATTTTAGTTGTTAAAAATCATTTTAGTGTTAAAAATGACATTTAACTTAGAAAATCAATTTGAGTTATCAAATGAGCTCCAATAATTTTGAAATTCTTATGGGGAGTTCTCTGAACTTTGAATCATAGTGGAGATTAAATATTAAGTCATTTAGATGTCCGTGTTTCCCAAAATTAATTTTCTTTGCATTTTAGGGTTTGTGAAAATTAGGTGCATTCTTAATGACTTAACTCATGAAATATTTTATAAAGGGTTCTCTGGCCACAATAAACCTTCCAAAATTTTCTTAGAATTTTCTAAGCAACATGCTAATCATTATGAGTTATTTATGCAAATAATAGACATAAACTTGAAAAATATAAATCTTTGTCTAGAGGACTTCTCTGACTTTGGAAAAATCAGAGAATATCCCCCATGACAGAGGCAACAACATGCCAAAATATCAAGCCATGGTGAAATGTCTACATGCATGGAGAATTAAAAGGCTCAAAACAGTGTTTAATTATATAAAAAATAAGATAGCATCACATAAACTTCAAATTATTTCCACATCATTCTCCTTTTTTCACTGAGCAAGAGGGTATTTTTATTTTATTTTTGTGATTTTTCTACACCAAGATATGAATTTTTGAAGTTAAAGATCATTTTATGTATTCTTTAATTCCATATTTATCTATTTAAACGCGCGACACCACCTCATCATAGGCAGCTCCAAACGACAATGCGACACACTCCCATTTGTTGTGCTTTCCACCTTAGCATGCCACACAGCCCGCGGTTCACTCACCGAGAGTTCATCCGGCTAGATCTCGTCCGCTAATGAGATAAACGCGCGATCGGACGGCTCCCCATCATCGTCCCCATATAGGCTAACCCGAGGACTGTCCACACTAAAACCTTAAGATCTCCCTCTAGACTCAATCAAATCTCATGGGGTTTGATCTTATGGACTCGTCTAAGTGTGACGAACACATCCATACGATAAACATGTCTTATGGACTCGTCTAAGTGTGACGAACACATCCATACGATAAACATGCCATTAAATTAATTCTAATTGAATGGAGAATCAAAATAGGCTCAGGTAGAGGGGAAGTTCAATACCTTTGCTCTGAGAAGGGAAGCTTCAATCAGAGGTGCTCAGTACGTTTGTGGAGGTCTAAGGAGGCTAAGGATTGAGCCTCTGGTTGTGGTGAAAGGTCTAGAACCAAATTTGATCAAGGCCGGATTTGTGTGTAGGTCTTGAGCTATCTTAGAGGTTCTGTATGAGGCAAATTTGATAGGGCTTTGTCTTAGTTCAGTGTGGTGATGGTGTGGGTGAGTTTAATTTGGATTTGGTGCACTGTGGAGGTGTGGTGAAGAATGTCCTGTCATTGACAAGGATTTGAGCTAAAAAATTGAACTCCGACGAAGGGAATTAGGGCAATGGAGTGGTTGGGTTGCACTGAGGAAGTTCAAGGAAGCTCCGAGAGTGATTTCAGAGGGTGTCCTTAAAGAATTTTCAGCACACCTTCCATAGCCATGGAGGTGGAGGTTTATAAAAATGGCTTTGAGTGGCTCTGTGGGCCAATTGAGGGGTGTAAAATGATGCTTATGTGGAGGGAAGAGAAGCTCTAATTTTAAAATGGGATGAGGTGGCCTCAAGGTTTGAATTGGGTTTAAATTTTGGGAGGTGGTTCACGATTTTGGCTCCTCCGGAGACTAGGCCGGCAGGCAAGGCTAGAGGAGGTGGCTAGGAGGTCAGGTGAGCCAGGGGAATCTATCACAACAATTAATTTGGAGAGGTGTATAGTTTTGGCAAAAATCCCTTAGGTTTAAGTAATTTTGGAAGTAAATCCCTTGATTTGGGGATCCTTTGGTCCATGGTTCATTTGGGTGGTTCCATAGGTTCTGGTCAATAAGGTCCAAAATTTGGTTGTGGTGGTTTTTGGTTGTCCAATTTGGCTAGATTGGGTCAACTTTTGGTGAAGGGGTCCATGTAGGTCAATTTTGCTAAAGCTTGGGTTTGGGTTAGGCTAGCCATGAACTTGAGCTCAATTGATTGATCAACATTGTGTAGATGATTGTAATGAAGATTTTTGGTAAAGGATTCAAGTGATTTTGAGTTCAATTGGGGGTTCAATTTGAGGGATTTTGGAATTTTGGTCACTTTGGGCATGTTGGGCTAAACTTGGGTCTAGATTGGGCTAGGCTTGAGCTAAGTCCAAATTGATTGTTATGAATGGTCAATAGGAATGTCATGAAGAGTTTTCAACATAAATTGGGTGTCAACTTTGGGGCTAAGGCAATCAATTTGGTGGAATTCTGAGACATGACCAATTTAAGGCAAAATTGGGGCTTTTTGGACTTAGATCAAAATTAAACAAAATTGAGGCTTCTACAAGGCCAATTAAAGGTCAATTTTAATGTGTAAGAGTGTTATGAAGAGTTTTCAACATAAATTGTGGCAAGTTGAGTAGGTTATAGGTTCAATTTGGTGAGATTAAGTCATATGGCCAAAATTGGGGGTTTGATTTAGATCAAAATTGAGCTCAAATCATGGGCCAATTGAGCTTGTACTTGGTTTAGATTGGTCATATGGAAGGTGAATTTGAGTTTAGAATTGAAATTGGGACCAAATTGATGGACATTTGAGGTAAATTTAGAGAAATTGGGTCTTTAAAGACAAATTAGGGTTTTTGGTCAAAATGATCAAATTGGTCAAACAGGGTCATACGGTAGTTGAGAAAAATGAAATTGGGAATATTTGGAAGGTTTTGAGAATTTTTGGGTTTTTTTTGGAAATTTTGAAATTTTGGGCTAAGGAGGGGCATTTTGGTAACTTGGTAACTTTTTTGGTGATTTTGGGTAATTTGGATGTTTTGAAAGGGTTTGAAATGATTTTTGAACAAATTTGGGTATTTTGGAAATTTTGGCCAGATTTAGGGTTTTAAGGGTACTTAGGTAATCTGAGGGAGTTTAGTGGAAAAATGCCAAGTTGAGTATTTTTTGTAGAATTGGGGAGCTAACCATTATAAATGAGCTATGGACCAATGGAAACCCAATTTGGGTCCTTTATGTACTGGTCTTAACTAATCCCTAGCCTAGGGCCAGTGGGTTTAGGGGACCATTGATACACCTAAATATATAAGTGTTTTTATATACATTTTTACATCTATTTTTGAGATATTGCGCTTTAATGGAAGGTATTTTTGTGTTTTTCTTGCAGATACAAGTAAAAATGAAAAAAAATGCTTAAAGAAGTGAAAAAGGATCAAATTTGGAGCACAAAGGTGAAAAATTGTGCAAAAGAGTTTTGGCGCATGAGCGCCAGATCCGGTGCTTAAGTGCTAGTTAAATAGAGAAGGCTGCGCCTAAGCCCTGAGACCTTGCGATTAAGCGCCAATGACAGTTACTAGTCGAGTAAAATAAGTTTTCACAAATTTCAAAGAGGTTTTTGAGGCACCCATTGGCTTAATAGGTGGTTGTAACCACCGTGGACGAAAATTATCATGAAAGGATGCGTCTCTTGGGCAAATACGTCGAATAAAGTCACATTTTGAAGAGATCCCAAGTTACCTCCTTGAAAACTATAAAAGAAAGAAGAGATGACTTAGAAAAGAGTCTTGAAAATATTGACAAGTTTTGAAAGTTCTTCTCTGGGGAGTTTGTTCGGAGAGATTTTCAAGAATCACTTTTTATTTACTTTATCCTTTTTGTTATTTTGTTTTGAGTGACTGTAAAAGAGAAATGATTCAAAGAAACTTTAAGAGTTTGGTGGAAGACTTGAGATAAGTTTTTATCTTTTTATTTTAGACTAATTTTGGTTTTAATCGAGACTTGTTGGTTTGACAATGATTTCTTCTTTTAAACTAAAGTGTGGTTTTATTTTCTCCATGGATTTTGATAGCTTTAATTATCTTTCTTCCTAAAATGACAAGTAATTAAGCTTTGGATGGAAGTTGTGGAGAGTATTTTTCTTTAATGATGGAAGAAGTTGTGATGATTTAAATCCATGCACTTCATTTACTTCTTGATTTACCAATCCAGATGTTAAAATTTATTGTGAGAACATGTAAGAATCGGGCTGGTATTGTCTCAGTCAATAATGATCTTTAATGTTGGAAGAAGTTGTAATGATTTAAATCCATGCACTTCATTTACTTCTTGATTTGGCCAATCCAGATGTTAAAATTTTTTGTGAGGAAATCAATGTACTTCATTTACTTCTTGATTTGGCCAATCCAGATGTTAAAATTTGTTGTGAGAACATGAAAGAACCGAGCTGGTATTGTCTCAGTCAACAATTGGAAAGAATCACATGAGGTTGTATGAATAATTTAAATCCATGTACTTCATTTACTTCTTGATTTGGCCAATCCAGATGTTAAAATTTATTGTGAGAACATGTAAGTCGGGCTGGTATTGTCACAGTCAACAATTGGAATGAATCACTTGAGGTTGTATGAATGAGAATGTAGTTCATATGATTGAGTTCAAATAAATAAGAAAATATTCATTGATGGGTGTAGAGTTAGAGGACTTTAAAGTGAAAGGTTAAAGCCCTCAACTTGGTTTTTTTTTGTTCTAATACGAGAATGTTAGCCCCTAAGTGGAGGGAATCGAGGGAACTCTAGAGTAAGAGCTAGTATCTTCTTTGCCTCACCGGTCTTCAGAACTATTCAAACTTTAAATTAGCCATTGTTCCCTATACCATCTCTAATAAGGGTAAAGAATATTATTGCTCCTATTTAGCACAACATAATTTGCATACTTCCACAATAGAATTTCTATACTTATTACAGATTCATGATTAGAAGAAAAATATTTTCATATTAAGTACTTTTCTTCTACAAAAACTTTAGTTATCTTTTTAAATTGTTATGTTTCGTTAAAAATATAAAAAATACCAATAATATTTAAATTTTAAATTCTTGCAAAATTTGATTTTAGTTTAAGTAATTATCTTTTTAAAACTAGAAAAACTTTCTAAAAATTGCATATTGCATAATCTTCCCTGTGTGTTCGATATTCAGGTCTTAATTAAAAAGTCCTATATTACTTGATAACAATACGTGTACTTGTGTAGTATCCCAATATAAATATATATAAGTTAAAAATTTAAATTATTATTTTTTTTCAGGATCAAGTTTTTGGTTTTGTTGCAAAAAAGGAAATATATGTAAAAAATACCATCAGAATTTTGAATGAAGTTTTTCTCAACCAATTTCCATGATTGAAGAGAATTCATTAGGCAAAATGGTAAATTCTCAAGCATCATTACAAATTCTGAATGTCATAAATAATAAGCAAAATAACCCATATTCCAATTATTATAACCCAGGTTAGAAGAACCATCCCAACTTTAACTGGAATAACAATTTAGGTGGTAATAATCAACAATAGGAAAAAACCAAGTAAACCCATTGGGAAACTAGAACAACCAAGGGAATAATAATTATAGATCTACTTATCCTCTAGATTTGAACAGTAGTACACAGTTTTAAGATAAGAAATTATTTATAGAAGAAGTAGTGTTCTAAATTGGTAATCTGTTACAAAGTCATGGAGCTACAAATAGAAATATTGAGAATCAACTTGGACAAATCGTAAGTTCATTAAGTAATAGATCCTAATGAACAATTCTTATTAATGCTGAATCAAATCCAAAAGACCAGAATAAAGAACAAGCTAAAGCGGTACAACTTAGAAGTGGAAGAGAGTTGGAAGGCAGGGTTCAAAAAGAGATTGAAGTAGAGAGTGAAGAAATTGAATAATCAAATGAGAACGCTCCAAAAGATTCTGAAAGACCTATTTCTCCACCGAAAGTTGATTTAGAGAAACCACCACCTCCATTTCCTCAGAGACTTCGATAATAGAAGTTGGATAAGCAATTTTTAAAATTTATGGAAATATTTAAGAAGCTTACAATAAATATTCCATTTACTGAAGCCTTAGAACTAATGCCAAGCTATGTAAAGTTTATGAAGGATATTCTCAACAGAAAAAGGAAGTTTGAAGATAACGAGTCAAGCTATGTAAAGTTTATGAAGGATATTCTCAACAGAAAAGGAAGTTTGAAGATAATGAGAGCGTTGCACTTAATGAGGACTACATTGATATAATTCAGAAGAAACTTCCTGAAAAGCTTAAAGATGCTAGTAGCTTTATAATTTCATGTGCAATATGAGACAGATTTTATGGAAAAGCTTTTTGTGATTTAGGTGCAAGCATTAACCTTACGCCATTATCAATATTTAAGAGATTGGGATGTGGAGAAATAACCCTTACTACTGTAACTCTGCAGTTAGCATATTGTTTGATAACATACCCTAAAGGAGTTATAAAAGATGTCATAGTGAAAATGGATCAATTTATCTTTCCTGTTGATTTTATTGTGCTAGATATGGAGGAAAATAAAGTGATACCTATCATTTTAGAGAGACCTTTCATATCCATAAGAAGAGCAATGATAAATGCGTAGAAAGGGGAATAACAATGTTCGTCAATGATCAAACTGTTACTTTTAACATTTCAAAATCAATGAAATAACCTGCAAAACGTAAAGATGATAAATGCTATAGAATGGATGTTATAAGAAATCTAAGCGAATGCCATTTCAAGTCTACTTATGAAGAAAAAATTGAAGAAAATATTTGGACATGAGCAAGAAGATGAATTAGATAAATGTGTAAACCTTTCTAAGGAAGATTCAAATTATGTTCAAGAAAGTTTTGAAATTTTGGACACGATAGAGAAAGATAAATCATTTTGTCCATCTATTGAAAAACCTCCAAAAATTGAGTTGAAATTACTTCAAAACATTTAAAATATGCCTTTTGAAGAGATTCCTCTACTTTACCTGTTATAATTTCCTCAAAGCTAACAAAGGAAGAAGAAGAAAAGCTGATGAAAATTCTTAAAAAAATTAAGAAAGCCTTCGGATGGATATTTGCTGAGATTAAATGAATCAGTCCTTCAATTCGTATGCATAGAATCAATCTGGAAGAAAACTACAAACCCAGGGCTGATCCATAAAGGAGATTAAATCCTGTTATGAAAGAGGTTGATCATAAAGAAATTTTAAGGTGGTTAGATGCTGAAATTATCTACCCTATTTCAGATAGTGCACGGGTTAGTCCAATTCATTGTGTTCCTAAGAAAGCAATAACTGTAACTGTGAATGAGAATAATGAGTTAATTCCTACTAGACAAGTTACATGGTGGCAAATATGGATTGATTATAGAGAATTAAATCTTTCCACTATTAAAGATCATTTTCCACTACTCTTTCTAGATCAAATGCTGGATAGACTAGCTGAGCACAAATACTTTTGTTTACTGGATGGATGTACCGGTTATCACCAAATTCAAATATCTCCTGAGGTTCAAGAGAAAATAATATTTACCAGTCCTTCTGGTACTTTACTTTTAGAAGAATGTCCTTTGGTTTATGTAATGCCCCTACTACATTTTAAAGATGTATGATGAAAATTTTTTTGTGATTTAATTTACATAGGGATTGAAGTCTTTATGGATGACTTTTCAGTGTTTGGAACTTCATTTGACTCAAGTTTAAAACATTTATCTAAAGTTCTTAAGCGCTGTGAAGAAATAAATTTAGTCCTTAAATGAGAAAAATGCCAATTTATGGTAGCAGGAGGAATTGTATTAGGTCATCAAATATCAAAAAATAGTATGGAAGTAGATCCTACTAAAATTCAAGTGATCAATAATTTACCTTATCCAACAAATTTAAGGGAAATTTGGAGTTTTTTAGGACATGCTGGATTATACAAACGATATATTAAAGAATTTTCAAAGATTGCTAAGCTTTATGCCATTTACTGGAGAAAGATGCAATTTTCAATTTTGATGAGGAATGCCTAAAAGCTTTTAAACTATTAAAAGAAAAATTAATCACTGCACCAATTATAGTTTCATCAAATTGGGAAAAACCTTTTGAACCAATGTGTGATGCAAATGATTATGCAATTGGAGCTATTTTAAGACAAAGATATGATAAAATTTTCAAAGTTATTTACTATAGTAGTAAACTCTTAATGAAACTCAAATTAATTATACAAAAACTGAAAAAAACATTATTAGCAATAGTATATGTTTTTGATAAATTTAGATCATATTTAATTGAAACTCATTGTGTAGTGTATACAGGTCATTCTGCTATTAAGTACTCAATGAAAAAAAAGGATACTAAACCGAGACTTAGAAGATGAATTCTTCTTTCACAGAAATTTGATTTTGAAATAATTGATAGGAAGGAAATTGAAAATCAAATTGCTGATCATTTGTCCAGGCTTAAATTAGAACAACCACTCTATTTTGAAAAAGAAATTAATGATCATTTTCCAGATGAAAAATTGTTCACTGTAAATGAGTGTCGTGTTCTGTAGTATGCCGACATTGTGAACTATATTGTTGATGATCTTAATCCCTGGAATGACATACCAACAAATGAGGAAATTTATGTATGAAGCTAAGACTTATTTTTGGGATGACCCATATTTATAAAAAATGGAAAGGATCTGATCATTCGAAGATGTGTACTATTAGAAGAAATTCTTGGAATTATCCAAAAATGTCATAATTCTGATTTTGGGGGACATTTGGTGTTAATAAAATAACATACAAAATTCTACTATCTGGGTTTTACTGGCCTACATTTTTTAGAGATGTTAATGCTTATATCAAAACTTGTGATAGATATCAAAGAGTATGTAATATTTCTAGAAGAAATGAGATGTCCCTCAATTATATGCTAGAAGTTGAAATATTTGATGTTTGGGGATTAGATTTCATAAATTATATCATCTTTCAAAAATTTATATATTCTGTTAGCAGTGGACTATGTATCCAAATGGATAGAAACTGTTGCTTTACCTCGATGTGATGCTCAAAGTGTTGCAAAATTTTTAAAAACGAACATATTTTGTAGATTTGAGATGCCGAGAGTTATCATTACTGATGGGTGAAGTCATTTCAGAAATGTCATTATGGAGAAGTTATTAAAGATATATCATATAAATCATAGGATTGTTACTGCTTATCATCCTCACACAAGTGGTTGGGCTAACTATCCAATCAAAAAAATAAAAGAATTATGGAAAAATCTATGAATCCAACAAAAATGAATTGGTTAGTCAAACTTGTGTATGCTTTGTGGGCTTATAGGACTGCATATAGAACTCCTATAAGAATGTCTCCATATAGGCTAATATTTGGGAAAACTTGTCACCTACCAGTTGAACTTGAGCATAAAACATATTGGGCTATTAAAGAATTCAATTATAATTTAAAAGATGCTGGTGAGAAAAGATTATTGCATTTAAATGAGCTTGAAGAAAATGAATCTTATGAGAGTGCTAAGATTTATAAAGAAAAGATGAAGATGTGGCATGTTCAAAAGATTCTTATTAAAAATTTTTAGGCAGGGCAATAAGTTTTGATATATAATGCAATGTTAAAATATTTTCAGGTGAACTTAAATCCAGGAGGATGGGCACATTTGTTGTGATAAAAGTTTATCCTTATGGAGCTGTGGATATTAAAGATCCTAATTCTGAGAAAATTTTTAAAGTAAATGGACATAGAATGAAACCTTATTATATAGGGGATAACCATAAATATAATGATGTAATGATGTTGGGTCAACCAAAATGAGCACTGGTTACATTGGGCTGAGGACGTAAAACCAAGCGCTTTGTGGGAGGCGACCCATAGTTATCGGTGCGTTTTTGCTTTGATTTTTATTTTGAGTTTGATTAAGAAATTTGGGGTAGTATTTTTGAGTTTAGTATGTGCTATTAATCATTTTTAGACTTTATTTAGTGACCTAGACATGTTAGAATGAGAATTTGGACATTAAGTTGATTGGTGCAAAAATGTGCACGTATTTTTGATATCTTATTGAAACAGTAACAACTTAAAAAGATAACTAAAGAGTATGTAGAGGAAAAGTACTTAATATGAAAATACCTTTCTTCATATCATGAATCAATAATAAGTATAAGAATTCTGTTGTGGAAGTATGCAAATTGTGTTGTGCCAAATAGGAGCAATAATATTCCTTGCCCTTATTAGAGATGCTATGAAGAGCATTGGCTAATTTAAAGTTTGAATAGTTCTGAAGAGACCGGCTAGGTAGGGAAGATACTAGCTCTCACTCTAGAGTTCCCTCGATTCCCTAAACCTGGGGGCTATCATTCTTGTATCAGAATCTAAAACAATACACTAAGTTTGGGTTTTAACCTGTTACTTTAAATTCCTCTAACTCTACCCCCATCAAGGAATATTTCCCTATTTATTTGCACTCAATCATATGAAATATATTCTCATTCATATAATCTCATGTGATTCTTTCCATGTGTTAACTGAGACAATACCAACCCGGTTCTTACATGTTCTCACAAAAAAATTTAACATCTGGATTGGCCAAATTAAGAAGTAAATTAATTGCGTGGATTTAAATCATCACAACTTCTTCCATTATTAAAGATCAATACTCTCCACAACTTCCATCCAAAACTTAATTACTTATCATTTTAAGAAGAAAGATAAAGAAAACTACTCAAAGTCCATGGAGAAAACAAAACAACTTTATTACTTATCATTTTAAGAAGAAAGATAAAGAAAACTACTCAGAATCCATGGAGAAACTAATTACTTATCATTTTAAGAAGAAAGATAAAGAAAACTACTCAGAATCCATGGAGAAAACAATTACTTATCATTTTAAAAAGAAAGATAAAGAAAACTACTCAGAATCTATGGAGAAAATACCTATCATTTTAAGAAGAAAGATAAAGAAAACTACTCAGAATCCATGGAGAAAATAAAACCACTTATCAATTTCAAGAAGAAAGATAAAGAAAACTACTCAGAATCCATGGAGAAAAAAAAAACACACTTTAGTTTAAAAGTAGAAAAATAAAGAAAACTACTCAGAATACATTGAGAAAATAAAACCACACTTTAGTTTAAAAGTAGAAATCATTGCCAAACCACTAAGAAGTCTCTTTAAAGATCAATACTCTCCACAACTTCCATCCAACACTTAATTACTTATCATTTTAAGAAGAAAAAAATACTCAGTACTTCCATCCAAAACTTAATTACTTATCATTTTAAGAAGAAAGATAAAGAAAACTACTCATATCTCCATTCAAAACTTAATTACTTATCATTTTAAGAAGAAAGATAAAGAAAACTACTCATAATCCATGGACCATCCATCACTTTAATTACTTATCATTTTAAGGAGAAAGATAAAGAAAACTACTCAGAATCCATGGAGAAACTTAATTACCTATCATTTTAAGAAGAAAGATAAAGAAAACTACTCAGAATCCATGGAGAACAAAACTACACTTTAGTTTAAAAGAACAAATCATTATTAAACCAACAATAAGTCTCGATTAAAACCAAAAGTAGTCTAAAATAAAAATATAAAAACTTATCTCAAGTCCTCTACCAAACACTTGAAGTTCCTTTGAATCTCTTCTCTTTTACAATCACTCAAAATAAAATAACAAAAAGGATAAAGTAAATAAAAAGTTTTTCCTAAAAATCTCTCTAAACTAACTCTCTAGAGAAGAACTTTCAAAACTTGCCAATATTTTTAGAACTCACTTTTTATTTACTTTATTCTTTTTGTTATTTTGTTTTGAGTGATTGTAAAAGAGAATAGATTCATAGAAACATCAAGAGCTTGGTGGAGGACTTGAGATAAGTTTTTATCTTTTGTTTTAGACTACTTTTGGTTTTAATCGAAATGTATTGTTGGTTTGACAATGATTTCTACTTTTAAACTAAAGTATGGTTTTGTTTTCTCCATAGTTGTTGGATTGATAATGATTTATTCTTTTAAACTAAAGTATGGTTTTATTTCAATGGATTTTGAGTAGTTTTCTTTTATCTTTCTTCGTAAAATGATAAGTAATTAAGTTTTGGATGAAAGTTGTGGAGAGTATTGATCTTTAATGTTGGAAGAATTTGTGATGATTTAAATCCATGCAGTTCATTTACTTCTTGATTTGGCCAATCCAGATGTTAAAATTTGTTGCGAGAACATGTAAGAACCGGACTAGTATTGTCTCAGTCAACAATTGGAAAGAATCACATTAGGTTGTATGAATGAGACTGTAAATCATATGATTGAGTGGAAATAAATATAGAAATATTCATTGACGGGTGTAGAGTTAGAGGACTTTAAAGTGTCAGGTTAAAACCCCCAACTTGGTTTATTATTTTAGGTTCTGATACGAGAATGTTAGCCCTAAAGTGGAGGGAATCGAGGAAACTCTAGAGTGAGAGCTAATATCTTCCCTACTTAGTTGGTCTTCAAAATTATTCAAACTTTAAATTGGCCAATGTTCTTTATAGCATCTCTAATAAGGGTGAGGAATATTATTGCTCCTATTTGGCACAACAAAATTTGCATACTTCCACAACAGACTTTCTATACTTATTATTGATTCATGATAAAAAAAAATATAATTTCATATTAAGTACTTTTCTTCTACAAAAAACTTTAGTTATCTTTTTAAGTTATTACTGTTTCGTTAAAATATCAAAAATATCAAAATTATTTAAATTTAAAATTCCTGCAAAAATCATTTTTAGCTTAAGTAATTATCTTTTTAAAAATAGAAAAATTTTCTAAAAAGTGCATAATGTATAATCTTTCCTGTGAGTTCGATATTCATGTCTTAAAAAAAATTCCTATATTACTTGATAACAATACATATACTTGCATAGTCTCCCAATATAAATATATATAAATAAAAAAGTTAAATTATTATTTTTCTTCAGGATCAAGTTTTTGGTTTGGTTGCAAAATAAGGAAATGTAAGTGAAAAATACCATCAGAGATATTGTTATACTATGCATAAGAATTAAGTAGTTCGGGGTCAAGTTTTTGACAATGTTGTAGGGGAAGAAAACTAAGTAAATTTCTATTTTTAGAATGTCTTATTTAAACTTTAAATATTGCATCTTATTTTGTATGTTTTATTTTATTTTATTTTATTTTATGTTAGTGTATGCGTAGTTCTGGTTCTGAAGGACTAGTGCCTTACGATTCTGAATTAGAAAGAATTATTAGAAAAATCAGAAAAATCAAAAAATTAAAAATCTTGAAAAATCTAAAAAAATTACAGAAATGACAAACCAAAATAATCAAATCATCAAGTTTATATCCTTGAGAGATTATGCCAACCCTATTGTAGATAAACTCCATTGTAGTATTCAAAAATCTACTGTAGTGACTAATTCATTTGAACTTAAAGCTGTTATTTTCCAAAAGGTATCAAATAATCAGTTTGGGGGATCCCTAACTGAAGATCCAAATTTACATCTTACCAATTTTCTAGAATTATGTGTTACATTTAAATACAATGGTGTTTCAGATGATGCAATAAGACTTAGGTTATTTCCTTTCTCACTGAGGGATAAAGCTAAGATGTGGTTNCATAGTGCCAGCTATAAGAATTTGGGATTTCATAAAAAGTGTTGATGTGGGCGGGAGTAAATTCAATAGGTAATCTACGCACTTGAACGATTGTCATCAGAATAAATTACATTGGTGTAGAACTCCTTCACAACATTTGCATCAGCTTTATTGGGGGTGTAACAAAAGTTTTGGTTGAGGTTCAGTTTTTTTCCTCTTTAAAAGCCTAGGGTCTAGCCATACGACTTTTCCTGTTGACTATTTCTAGAAAACTAGACATGGAACCCTCACCATTAGAAATTCCAAACTCTTCTCCACTCAACTTGAAGTTCCACATATTGCTCTCAATCTCTAGCACTAAGTAGGTGTGGTCACTTTGGGGGAAACTCAAGATGAGTCACCCTTAGGATTGCTGGACCTTAAGGTTGACCTTGGGTGTTGNGAGAAAGTGTCCACACCATGTGTTGACCTCATTTTTGGTTGAGGTTTAGTCTCTCCTCTTTAATAGCCTAGGATCTAGCCATAGGACTTTTCCTGTTGACTATACTTAGAAAACTAGACTTGAAACCCTCACCATTAGAAATTCTACCCTTTTCTTTACTCAAATTGGAGTTCCACATGTTGGTCTCAACCTCTAAATACTTAGTAGGTGAGGTCACTGTGGGGGAAACTCAAGATGAGTCACCCTTAGGATTGCTGGACCTTAGGGTTGACCTTGGGTGCTAGTCTGGAGCTAAGGCACTCACTACACTCATCTACACCAACATTCACTCACAACCCTAAACTCAAATTTCTAGCCTAGATCCCTTGATCTTTTGGGATACTCATGTAGATGGTCCCCTAAACCTACTAGCCCTAGGGCTATGATTTGGCTAAGACCACTATGTAGAGGACCCAAAATGGGGTTTCCTTTGGTCCATGGCTTATTGGTGATGATTGGTACCTCAACTCTACCAAAATACCCATCTTGGCCTTTTACCCCTAAGACACCCCCAATTACCAAAATACCCCTCCATAGCTCAAAATCCCAAAAATTCTAAAAATTCTCAGAAAATCTCGATAAATCCAAAATATTCCCAATTTTATTTCTTTCAACTACCACATGACCCAATTTGGCTAATTTGACCATCTTTGACCAAAATCCCCAAATTGCCCTTTAAAGACCCACATTTCCCCAAATCCAACTCAAATATCCACAAATTTGATCTTAATTGACCCCAATTCCAATCTTAAACTCAAATTCACTTTTGATATGACCAAAAATAAACTAAATCCAAGCTCAATTCGTCCATGATTTGAGCCCAACTTTGATTTGGGTCAAAACCCCAATTTTGACCATATGACCTAATCTCACCCAATTGAACCCATAGTCTAGTCAATTGGCTTCAATTAATGTTGAAAAATCTTTAAAACATTCCTACACATTAAAATCAACCATCAATTGGCCTTGGTGAAGCTTCAAATCTATTTGATTTTGGCCTAAATCCAAAATTCCCAAATTTAGCCCCAAATTGGCTAAGTCCCCAAATTTCACCCAATTGATTGCCTTAACCTCCAAATTGGCATC
>JXCR01142055.1:152797-164064 GCA_002079205.1 Phalaenopsis hybrid cultivar
AAAATTCACCGCCACAACATTCAAAATTTAAAACAACTCAAAATTTAATCACAAACATCATACAAAACCACAACTTCAACCAAACTAAGATGTCTCTATCGAATGATCGGGAATCCTTCGGAGGAGGTAACCTACGGTTGCTAACGAGGCTTCCCACAGTCTAAATGAAATTATGGAACTTATTAAGTTGAGTTTAATAAGTTCATTTGGACTAAGTAAATCCAATAGAAAATAGTGATGCCAGAATGAGGGAACCGTAGGATTCTAACCGGTGTCGCTCTAATCAACTTTAATATGCCCTCATAAAATTTAAAGAACTTCATCAAAACCGGTGTCGCTCTAATCAACTTTAATATGCCCTCATAAAATTTAAAGAACTTCAAACATAAACACCTGATTTAATATTATAACTTGACACACTAGATAACTCAAACTCGTCGCGGCAGGAGCTTTTGGAGCTAGCATCATGGTGGGCAAACACAATCATCTTCAACAGCAAAACCTGTCTTCGCAAGGAGCTTGGAGCTAGCATGGTGGGCAGCACGGCCATCTTCAACAGTAAAACTTGTCTTCCTGAGGACTTGGAGCTAGCATGGTGGGGCAGCACGACCATCTTCAACAGCAAAACCTGTCTCCTTGGTGGGCAACACGACCATCTTCAACAGCAAAATCTGTCTTCCCCAACTAAACCAATCTTCCTTAGACTTAAAACAACAAAGCCATAGGACTTCGAGGTTGCTTGCTTATGCAACNTTTTTTTAAAAAAGGCTAAAAAAATGAGTTTACACTAAAATAATTCCAATAAATCAAAGAAAAATTAGAAAAATATAAAAATTTTTTTTTCTGAGTTCTTTGACCTTAGGGAGATTTTTCAAAAATAGAAAACTTAATTTTCACGACCTAAAATATTTTATTTTTATTAAATAGCCCAGAACCTAAAATAATTCTAATAAATCACAGAGAATTCAAAAAATTATGAAATTTGATTCAAAGGCTTCTCTAGTATAGGTATACCTCCAGTAAAAATTTCAAGGGATTATAATTTACCTTGGTCAAGTTAGGAATTTTCTTTGAAAAATCCAATTTTACACCAAAATAATTATATAAATTAAATTAAATTTTGAAAAATCACATTTTCTACTGTGATGTCTCAATTGACCTATGAATGAGGTAGGATAAAAATTTTAAAGTCATTTGAATTTTATTTGAGAAATTATGAGATGTTAGAGCCTTAGGGGCAAATGTGTAATTTTGAAAGCCTTGCCTTAATTAACATTTAGGCCTAATTCAAAGGAGGAAAAATGGGTAACCTCTGATCTTAATTAATTTATGCTTGAAACATGAGGGGTTAATTGATAGAAACCAATCTCACTTTCTTAATTAAGGTTAATAGATTTCTAAATTATTAAAATTCAGAAGTTTATTAAAATGAAATGATCCTGGACTTAGGGGTATAACTTTTGAAGTCAATAATTAATCAATTTAATACCCCTTTATTGTTTTTTTTTCAAATAAAATCCAAATCATGAATCATGACCACTTAAATCTTAACCTTTTCAAACTTGATTTTCAAATAAAATCCAAATCATGAATCATGATCACTTAAAGCTTAACCATTTTTTAAATCTATTTTCAAATAAATCCAAGTCATGAATCATGATCACTTAAAGCTTAACCATTTTCAAAACTAATTAAGACACTCACCTAGATTAATCCAAATCATGAATCAAGACCACCTAAGGCTTAACCTTTTTCAAAACTATCTTGGACTTAGGGGTATGACTTTGGAAGCCAATAATTAATCAATTTAATACCCCTATCTTGATTAGGACTTAGGGGTATCTTTTGAAGTCAATAATTAATCAATTTAATACCCCTTATTTTGATTTTCGACTTAGGGGTATAACTTTTGAAGTCAATAATTAATCAATTTAATACCCCTATCTTGATTTTCACTTAGGGGTATGACTTTTGAAGTTAATAATTAATCAATTTAATACCCCTATTTTGATTTTCAAAAAATCCAAGTCATGAATCATGATCACTTAAAGCTTAACCATTTTCAAAACTAATTAAGACACTCACCTAGATGAATCTAAATCATGAATCATGACCACTTAAAACTTAACCCTCTAATTAAGACCCTCACCTAGGTCTTATCAAATCATGAATCATGACCACTTAAAGCTTAACTCTTTTCAAAATTAAGTAAGACACTCACCTCGGGGTATGAATTTTGAAGTCAATAATTAATCAATTTAATACCCTTATTTTGATTTTCAAATAAAATTCAAATCATAAATCATGACCACTTAAAGCTTAATCTTTGCAAAACTAATTAAGACACTCACCTAGGTCTTAAAGGGCTTAGTAGTGACTTAGGCTAAATAAAAAAATTGACTAAATGAGGATTAGAGAAACAAACATAATTATATCAAACATCCTTGAAACATCACTAAGCNCAAATATTTCTCCTCAAAAATAAAGCCAAACATTAGGATAGCTTGGGAAGTCACCGAGGTTCTCCTCTGGATCCATGACATCCCCTAGTTCTTCTTCCTTTAGACTCTATAATAAAATGTTCCAAATTTGAACCAATCCCCTTTCCCACCTCTACATCCAATTTCGTTGAAGAGTCCCGCCCTTTGGAATTCCTTGAAGATAATATTTCTTGATTTTTATTGAGAGTCTTCTTAAGTGACTTTGGTCATATTCTTTGAAGATAATATTTCCTGATTTTTATCGAGAGTCTTCTTAGGTGACTTTGGTCATTTAAAAGCGTTGAAGAGTCCTACCCTTTGAAATTCTTTGAAGATAATTTTTCTTGATTTTTATCGAGAGTCTTCTTAGGTGGCTTTGGTCATTTAAGAATATTTCATGATTTTTATCGAGAGTCTTCTTAGGTGACTTTGGTCATTTAAGATGTAATTAACTACTTTCTTGACTTTTATCGAGAGTCTTCTTAAGTGACTTTGGTCATTTAAGATGTAATTAACTATAGGCTAGATTTTTATCGAGAGTCTTCTTAGGTGACTTTGGTCATTTAAGATGTAATTAACTATAGGGGTTTGCCCTTATAGGAAGCATGTCTGAACCCAGCTTAATATAAACCATATTTAATCCTTTATATTAAATAGGGGAACTTGTCGGCAAATTTAAAGGTTTCGCAGACCAAACGGACGTCATACTTTCCTTAGTTTGTTTGAACGAGCCTCATCCTCAATTCTTGTGTTTATCCTTCGAGATAGATACATGATTTGAGGTACAATGCTCTTTCATTCTAAACTATGAAAAATATGGGGTCAGTTTGATTTCATACTTCAACGTCCTTCCGAAGCGGGCGATGAAAAATATGGGGTCAGTTTGATTTCATACTTCAACGTCCTTCCGAAGCGGGCGACGAGATTTCGATTCCAGCGACCGACAGCTTCTTACGAGCAACCCCACAAACAAACTCGAAATAACGCCGACACCATGCTATACCATATTGGTTAATAATTCAAACCTTTTATAATGGATTAATTGGTTCTTTTAGATCTATTATCGATGTCGTTGTTGGTAGTTTATTGATGTCAAAACCATTTCACGACGCTTATGTTTTAATTGAAGAGATGACTAACAATAATTTTCAATTACCTTCTGAGAGGGTAAATCCAAAGAAAGTAGCCAACATTCATGAAACTGATGCATTTTCTATGTTAGCAAATCAAGTTACTGCAATTTCAAGGAATTTAGACCAATTTGGAATGAATTTTTCTAAATAAATTTTCATGATTGAAGAGAATTCATTAGGCCAAATGTTAGATTCTCAAGCATCATTAGAAACTTTGAATGTCATAAATAATAATCAAATAACCCATATTCCAATTATTATAACCCAGATTGGAAGAACCATCCCAACTTTAACTGGAATAACATTTTGGTGGTAATAATCAGCAATGGGGAACCACCAAGTAAACCAATTGGGAAACTGGAACAAACAAGAGAATAATAATTATAGATCTACATATCCTCCAGGGTTCAACAGTAATACACAGTTTAAGGAAAAGAAGTTGTCTATAGAAGAAGTGATGTTACAAATATATAATTAGTTACAAAGTTAAGGAGCCACAATTAGAAATATTGAGAATCAACTTGGGCAAATCTCAAGTTCATGAAGTAATAGATCGCAAGGAACACTTCCTAGTAATGTTAAATCAAATCCTAAAGACATGAATAAAGAATAAGTTAAAGTCATACAACCTAGAAGCAGAAGAAAGTTGGAAGGTAGGGTTCAAAAAGAGATTGAAGTAGAGAGAGAAGAAATTGAAGAATCAAAAGACGATGCTCTGAAAGACATTTTCTCCACCGAAAATTGATTTAGAAAAACCACTACCTCCATGTCCTCAGAGACTTCAATAACAGAAGTTGGATAAGCAATTTTCAAAATTTCTAGAAATATTTAAGAAGCTTATAATCAATATTCCATTTGCTAAAACCTTAGAACAAATGCCAAGCTATGTAAAGTTATAAAGGATATTGTTATGGTATGGCTCATATATTATATAGGGATAGACACTGGATCGAAGCGAAGCGGAGTGAAGCAGAAGAATCTGTCCAAATTGGGAAGTTACGTGGGTTGGGGTGCAGGGGCAAAGCCCTGAGGTATGGTGCAGGGGTAATGTTGTAATTACATATTGTGCTTAGGGTTTACTCTTGTGGTTATAAATAGGCCCGTTAGTAACCCCAGGAGGTATCCCTGATTTCTGTAAACTCTTTTCTGAATATTGAAAGGAACTGCTCTACTCCATAGGACGTAGGCATCTTTGCCGAACCTCGTTAAATCTTTGTGTTCTTCGGGATTTGTGTCGTTTCTAGTTTTTCTTCGCCTTAATTTTCTCAACAAGTGATATCAAAGACTGATTCGAGGGTGCAGAAGAAATTTTTTTTGGGGGCAAAGTTTTTGGCCAAGGATTTTTTGGCTAGGGCAGAAGAGTTATCTCGGCGCAAGGATCTTGGTGGTTCAGCGTAGGAAAAGCAAGCCTCGGAGAGGCGAATTGTGGTAACAGGAGTAGTTCATAAAGGGGAAGTTTAGCGATTTCCGCAGAGGAGATTCGGCAAAGGCTTCGACGTTGGCGATGTTTGGCGCAGAAATTGCAGATCACGGGCTTGAAGCAGAAGGTTCGGGCGTTTTGGAGGAGGATCGTGACCCGGGGTTAGCGGACGGTGGCTGCTGTTCGGTAGCTCGCGGAGGCTGTTCGCAGAGGAAGCTTCGGTGTGTGAAAAAGGAAGGTTCGTGCTGGAGATCTGTGAAGGAAAAGGAAGGCGCGCTGGAGATCTGCAAAGGAAAAAGGAAGGAGCGGTCTTGCGAGCAGCAGAGAGGAGGAATCAAGGAATCAAAAAGAATATTTTCTGAGATATTCTTTGGCTCTGTTTAGATAAACAGAGAAGGGAAGAGGCATTCCTTTTCTGCAGGCAGGAGGATAAAGTGAACTAAAGGAATATTCGAGGAATATTCTCTGCGTAAACAGGGAAGTTTAATTTCCTTGCTGCAAGGAAATTGATTATTACGAGAATTGATTTTGACTTAATTGAAGGAAAAAAAAAAAATTTTCTTTCCTCTTAAAAAAAAGGTTCTAAGCAAATATTTTTGTAGAGGAATTTTTTTTTTGCAGAAAGCTTTGTTGCATGAATAATTTTCAGATGGCATTTTTTGGTGCAAAATTTGAGGTGGTCAAGTTTGACGGAACTGGTAACTTTGGATTGTGGCAAACAAGGGTAAAAGATTTGTTGGCGTAACAGTGAATTTTGACGGCCCTGAGGGCAACGAAACCAAATGCCATGGAGGATGAAGATTGGGAAGAATTGCAGCAGCTAGCGGTAGCGACGATATGCATATGCCTGGCAGATGAAGTTATGTATCACGTGATGAATCTGAAATCTCCAGGAGAAGTTTAGAAGAAATTGGAAACTCATTTTATGGCAAAATCTCTGACGAACAAGTTATATCTGAAGCAAAAGTTGTATGGGCTGAAGATGCAGGAAGGTTCTGATCTGGTGCAGCACATGAATGGCTTCAATCAAATAATCACTGATTTATCATGGCTTGATGTGAGTATTGAGGATGAACATCGAGCAATGATTTTTTTGTGTTCGTTGCCCTCTTCCTATGAACACCTGATGACTACTCTGACATATGAGAAAGAAACTAGCAAAGTGGATGAGATTACTATAACATTGTTGGCTCACAACCAGCGGAAGCAAAATGCAGGGGGAAGCTCTCACAGTGATAGTTTATATGTTAAGGGTAAGCAGGATCGTGGAAGAAAGAAAGAGAAGGAGGGATCTGGAAGGTGAAATTCCAGATCAAAGTCTAGAGGTAAAAAGGAAATTCATTGCTACAAGTGCAAGGAGCCAGGTCATATGAAGCGAGATTGTCCAAAGCTGAAGAAGAAAACTGGAGAGAAAGGTGACACTTCATCAAAATCTGTGAATGTGGTGCAACATAAAAATTCAGATTGCAGTGATGGTGATATGCTCTCAGTTTCATCAACTCAGTTCACAGATGCATAGATTCTTGATTCAGGGTGCTCTTATCACATAACACCTAAAAGAGAGTGGTTTACTTCATACAGGTCAACTAATTCTGGCTTAGTCTATTTGGGTAATGATAGATGTTTCAATATAGTTGGTATTGGAGAAGTCAGAATTCAGATGTATGATGCCAGAGTTAGAACGTTATGTGATGTTAGACATATTCCAGATCTGAAAAAGAATTTGATTTCTTTGGGCACTCTACACAAAAAAGATTTTATTTCTAAGGCTGATGAGGACAGGGAAACCATCAGAATTGTTAAGGGTGCACTGACGGTGATGAAAGGAAAGTTGACTGAAGGTAATATCTACAAACTGTTATGGAGTACAGTTGTAGGTGAAGTTCATTTTGTGGAGTCAGATAATGACAGTACAAAGCTATGACATATTCGTCTGGGTCATCTCAGTGAGCGTGGGATGACAGAATTGCATAGAAGAAATCTGCTGCATGGGGTTAAAAGCTGCAAGCTCGATCTTTGTAAGTTCTGTATTCTTGGAAAACAGACTAGAGTCAGTTTTATGACTGGAAAACACAAAACTGAAGGAATCCTTGATTATGTGCATTCTGATACATGGGGCCCTACTAGGGAGTTGTCATTGGGAGGATCTAAGTATTTCGTTACCTTTATTGATGATTTCTCCAGGAAAGTTTGAGTGTATTTCTTGAAGTAGAAATCTGAAGTCTTCTCTAAATTCAAGCTATGGAAAGCCGAGGTGGAGAACCAAACTGGCAGAAAGATCAAGTATTTGAGGTTCGGTAATGGCACAGAGTACACAGATTTGCAGTTTTAGAAGTTCTGTGGGAGCATGGGATTCAGAGGCATTTTTCAGTGTGAAAGACACCACAATAGAATGGTGTGGCAGAAAGGATGAACAGGTCCTTAACTAAAAGGGCAAGGTGCTTGAGACTAAATGCAGGGCTTCCTAAGAGTTTCTGGGCAGATGCTGTGAATATGGCATGCTATCTCATCAATAGATCACCTCGAGTATCATTGGGTGGCAAGGTCGCAGAAGAGGTATGGATAGGTAATCCAGTTAAATTTGATCATTTACGGATTTTTGGTTGTCCAGCTTATGTGCATGTACTTGGAGACGAAAGATCCAAACTTGATGCAAAATCCAAGAAGTGCATCTTTTTGGGCTATAAGAAATGTTTGTAAGAATACAAGTTTTGGGATCTGATTGTAAAGAAGATGGTGATCAGCAGAGATGCAGTTTTTGATGAGTAGTTTATGTTACAACATAATCAAGATAAGGTGCCAGAGAAGAGTTCCAGTTCAGATGCAGTGCAGATGGATTTAGAACAGCAGCCAATAGCTTCTGAGAGAGGTGAAAGTTCAAATCCAACATCTGATGATTCTATTCCAGATGATCTGCAGAATTACAATCTAGCCAGAGATAGATAGAGACACACCAATGTAAGGACTCTTAGCAGATTGGGTTATGAAGACTTAGTCTCACGTGCACTTCTCATCAACAGCGATGATCCAACCACTTTTTAAGGAGCTATCACTAGCCATGAGAAAGAAAAATGGATGGGTGTAATGGTTGAGGAGATGAAGTCTTTGCAGAAAAATCGTACTTGAGAGCTAGTTCAGCTTCCAGAGGTAAAGAAGGCTATTGGGTGAAAATGGGTCTACAAAAAGAAACCAGCAGTATCAGAAAAAGAAGGGGAAAAGTTCAAGGTTCGACTAGTTGCAAAAGGATTTTCACAACAGAAGGGGATAGATGATGATGAAATCTTTTCTCCTGTGGTCAGACATACTTCAATCAGGGCAGTGCTTGCATTAGTAGCAATTTGGGATTTGCATTTGGAGCAGATGGATGTTAAAATTGCTTTCTTGCATGGTGATTTGGAGGAACAGATTTACATGGAGCAGCCAAAACGGTTCACTCAATCTGAATAGGAGCATCTGGTTTGCAGGTGAAATAAATCTTTGTATGGGTTGAAACAATCTCCAAGACAATGGTGTAAGCGGTTTGACTCCTACATGATTCAGATTGGCTACAGGCAATGTGAGTATGATTGTTGTGTTTATGTGAAGAGCTTTGATGATGGTTCTACTATTTTTCTGTTACTATATGTTGATGATATACTGATTGCTGCAAAGAATATGAATGATGTTTGTGGTTCGAAAGCTTTATTGAGCCAGAAATTTGACATGAAAAACTTGGGTCCTACGAAGAAGATTTTTGGAATGGAGATTCATCGAGACAGAGTCTCAAGACGATTATGTTTATCTCAACGAGGCTATGTTGAGAAAGTGCTGGAAAGGTTTGAGAGCAAGACGATTATGTTTATCTCAACGAGGCTATGTTGAGAAAGTGCTAGAAAGGTTTGAGATGAGCAATACAAAGCCTGTGAGAACTCCTTTGGCAAATCATTTTAAGCGTTCTTTGGAACAGTGTCCTAAGATTGATACAGAAAAGGAAGACATGGCAAAGGTTCCATATGCCAATGCAGTTGACTGCTTGATGAATGCTATGGTATGTACTCTTCCTGACTTGGCTCATGCTGTTAGTCAAGTCTGCAAATATATGGCTAAACCTGGAAGGCGACATTGAGAAGCAGTCAAGTGGATTTTCAGGTATCTGAAGGGTACTGTAGGACGTGGAATTATTTTTGGCAGTCAGAAGAATAATCCTTCAGTTGTGGGGTACATTGATTCAGACTACGTAGGTGATTTGGATGGCAGAAGGTCTACAACTGGGTATGTGTTTACTCTTAGTGGAGGGCCTATATGTTGGACATCAACAATTCAGTCTATTGTGGCATTATCTACAACTGAAGCAGAGTACATGACAGTAGCTGAAGCTACTAAAGAAGCCTTATGGCTTGTTGGGCTAGTAAAGGAACTGAGCGTTGAGCAAGGTGGAGTTCAATTGCATTGTGACAGTCACAGTGTTATTTATCTGGCTAAGAACCAGATGTACCATGCGAGAACCAAGCACATTGATGTAAGGTATCACAAGATCAGAGAGTTGATTGTTTCTGGGGAGATACTGTTGCAGAAGGTTCATACTGATGAGAATGCAGCTGATATGTTGATTAAGCCAATTACTATCAACAAGTTCTTGCATTGCTTGGACTTGTTGAATGTTTGCAGTTGCTAGAGAAGCATGGTGGCCCAACTAACAATGGTGCAGGTGTAACTTCCAGGTATTTTTCTCCTAAGGGCTGGATATTCGCCAAGGTAGAGATTTGTTATGGTATGGCTCATATACCATATAAAGACAGATGCTGGATCGAAGCAGAGCAGAGCGGAGCGGAGTGGAAGAGTCTATCTAAATTGGGAAGTTACGTGGGTTGGGGTGCGGGGGCAAAGCCCCACGGTATGGTGCAGGGGTAATGTTGTAATTACATATTATGCCTAGGGTTTACTCTTGGGGTTATAAATAGGTCTGTTAGTAACCCTAGGAGGTATCCCTAATTTTTGTAAACTCTTTTTTGAATATTGAAAGGAACTCGCCGCTCTGCTCGCGAGGACGTATGCATGTTTGCCGAACCTCGTTAAATCTTTGTTCTTCTGGATTTGTGTCGTTTCTAGTTTTTCTTCGCCCTAATTTTCTCAACAGATATTATCAACATAAAAAGCAAGTTTAAAGAAAAATGCCTCTGAATCCCCTAATTTTCTAGTTTTTCTTCGCTCTGTATCAAATATTTATCAAATAAGAGAATGAACACCAACCTAGACCCCTAAGAGATTATGCAAATCCTACAACAGATGAGATTCACTCATCTATCCAAAATCCTGATGTAGCTGCTAATTCATTTGAGCTTAAAACTTTTATTATCCAAATGGTACAAAACAATCAATTTGGAGGTACACCAAATGAAGATCCTAATTTACTGTTAGTTTTTTAGAACCATGTGCTACTTTTAAATATGATAGAGTCTCAAACGATGTTGTTAGACTTAGGCTTTTTCCTTTTTCACTGAGGGATAAGGCTAAGATGTGGTTAAATTTGTTAGCACCTAGATCTATTAGAACTTGGGGAGAACTTTCACAGAAATTTCTATCCAAATATTTCCCTCCATCCAAAACTGCTAAATTAAGAAATGACATAACATCGTTCTGTCAGATTGATGGAGAGTCAATATATGAAGCTTGAGAGAGATTTAAAGATCTTCTTAGGAAGTATCCTTATCATTCGTTTCCAGATTGGTTAATAATTCAAACTTTTTACAATGGATTAGTGGGATCTCTTAGATCGATTATTGATGTTGCGGCTGGTGGTTCTTTAATGTCAAAACTTTTTGTGAGGAGCTTATTTATTAATAGAAGAAATGACTACCAACAATTTTCAATGGCCCTCTGAGCGGGTAAATCCTAAAAAGATATTGCTACCAACAATTTTCAATGGCCCTCTGAGCGGGTAAATCCTAAAAGAGTAGCTAGTATCCACGATTCTGATGTAATATCTATGTTAGCTTCGCAGATTACCGCAATATCAAAGAAATTAGATCATGACCAACAATTTTCAATGACCCTCTGAATGGGTAAATCCTAAAAGAGTAGCTAGTATCCATGACAATTTTCAATGGCCCTCTGAGCGGGTAAATCCTAAAAGAGTAGCTAGTATCCATGATTCTGTAATATCTTAGTTAGCTTTGCAAATTGCTGCAATATTAAAGAAATTAGATCATTATGGGATGAATTATTCTTCAACTCCTCCTATGATGGAAGAAAATT
>JXCR01142066.1:15198-39822 GCA_002079205.1 Phalaenopsis hybrid cultivar
CATCCTGTAAATATCCTTAATGCTCAGTGAACATCGATGTCTCAATTATCCCTAAGAAAGGGGTAATTATCATTTATCATTTAATTTGAAAATTATGTGGGTGAAGACCCTTAAAGGGGCAAGTTATTGTAATTTGAACACTTAGCCAAATTTTAATCCTAATTGGGCTTAGTGATGTTTCAAGGATGTTTGATTTTTGTTTATGTTTAGTTCTCTAACCCTCTTTTACTCAATTTTGATTTAGCCTAAGTCACCACTAAGCCCTTAAGGCCTAGGTGAGTGTCTTAATTAGTTTAATTAATTTTTAATTTAGCCTAAGTCACCACTAAGCCCTTAAGACCTAGGTGAGTGTCTTAATTAGTTATTTAGCCTAAGTCACCACTAAGCCCTTAAGACCTAGGTGAGTGTCTTAATTAATTTTGAAAATTAAATTTTAAGTGGTCATGATTCATGATTTGAATTTTATTTGAAAATCAAGGTAGGGGTATTAAATTGATTAACTTAAAAATTCATACCCCTAAGTTCAGGATCATTCAATTTTAATAAACTTTCAAATCTTAATAATTTAGAAATTTATTAATCTTAATTGAGAAAGTGAGATTGGTTTCTACCAATTAAACCCCGTTATGTTTCTAACATCAAATAAATTGATTAAGATCAGAGGTTACCTATTTTCTCTTCTTGAATTAGGCCTAAATGTTAATTAAGGCAAGGTTTCCAAAATTACACATTTGCCCCTACTCTTTGACTTAAGCCTAAATGTTAATTAAGGCAAGATTTCCAAAATTACACATTTGCCCCTAAGCCTTGAATTAATCCTAAATGTTAATTAAGGCAAAATTTCCAAAATTACACATTTGCCCCTAAGGCTCAAACACTTCATTATTTGTCAAATTAAATTCAAATGACTTTGAAATTTCTTATTCTACCTCATTTATGGGTCAATTAAGACATCAGAGGAGAAAATGTGATTTTTCAAAATTTAATCTTACCTCATTCATGGGTCAATTAAGACATCAGAGGAGAAAATGTGATTTTTAAAAATTTAATTATTTATATATATAGTTTTATGCAAAAATAGGATTTTTCAAAGAAAATTCCATAACTTGACCAAGACAAAGCCTAATCCCTTGAAATTTTTAAAGTATTTTTCAAAGAAAATTCCTAACTTGACCAAAGTAAATTATAATCCCTTGAAATTTTTAGTGATTTTTAAAAATTTAATTTAATTTATATAATTATTTTAATGCAAAAATAGGATTTTTCAAAGAAAATTCCCTGCTTGACCAAGGTAAATTATAAATCCCTTGAAATTTTTACTGGAGGTAGAGCTAGACCAGAGAAGCCTTTGGATCAAATTTCATAATTTTTTTAATTCTCTGTGATTTATTAGAATTATTTCAATTTCTGGGCTATTTAATAAAAATAAAATATTTTAAGTGGTGAAATTAAGTTTTATATTTTTAAAAAACTCTCCCTAAAGTCAAAGAATTTAGACGAGAAAAGTTTATATTTTTCTGATTTTTTCTTGATTTATTGGAATTATTTTAGTGAAAACTCATTTTTAGCCNGTACTAAATATCTTAAGCTACAAAAATTAATTTTCATTACAAAAATATTTCTTTAAATCTACCATAATATTTAAATAGTTATAAAAAATAATTTTCATTACAAAAATATTTCTTTAAATCTACCATAATATTTAAAATATCTATAACTATAGTTACATGAATTAAATTCACTACATAAAATCATATAAATAATTTTTGAAAATATTGAAATAGAAGACACTAATAGTTAATCTTTTTCTTCCTCCCCCAAACTTAAATTTTTCAATATGGAATGATACAGGTGGAAAGAAAAAATCTAAATATAAATCCCCAAACTTAAATTTTTAAATATGAAATAATTTAGGTGGAAAGAAAAACTATAAATATAAATAATTTTTGAAAATATTGAAATAGAGGACATCTAATAGTTAATCTTTTTCTTCCCTCCCCCAAATAAATTTTTAAATATGAAATAAAGGTGGAAAGAAAATACTATGAATATAAATCATACCTCAGTATTTGCATTTTTAAATATTTTACAATTAATTCCATAAAATGTAGCAGGAAGAAAAAGTAATTGAATCTACTAGCTACTGCAACATCCTATCAAATCTTAAAAATGAAATAATTTAGGTGGAAAGAAAAACTATAAATATAAATCATACCTCAGTATTGTATGAAATAAAGGTGAAAAGAAAATACTATAAATATAAATCATACCTCAGTATTGAGGCAGCTTTATCATTCTGAAATTTCTGCAGGCCTTGTCAAATTTTTACTTCACCTAGCCTGTAATATTAGGAGCTTTCTATACATATAAATCATTAGAGGAATTTCTGGGAAATGAAATTTTAAAATTAGTATAAAAACTAAAACAAAAACATACAACATTTCCTAACACAATTACAATGCTAAACAAAATACAAAAATACTAAAATGAAAACAAAGATCACATTGCATTACAATCCATAAAGTACTGAGCAACATTTATAACTTACACATGCACATTTTTACAACCATGTTAAACATTTATAACAATAAAATTATCTAAGATTACATAAAATAAAAATAAAAACATAAGTACATCAATTTCATTCTAAATATCAAAATCCCAAGTTATTTCATTGTCGCCTTGATTAGCAGGTGGATTGGGTTGATATTGAGTATATCGAGGGCATTCAGGAAATGTAACATTAGGCTCTCCTCTGTAGTGTTGGGTCTGAGCGTCATAATAAGCTATCTCAAAATCGGAATGCCTCTGTAGGTACTCACTATCATAATCATGTCGGCGTTCTAAACCTTCAATCCTTTTGTTTATTAAATCTATGCTCTTTCTCTGCAAGGTCAACTCATTCATCAAATCTGTTGAGTTAGGAGAGCTAGAAGGAGGAGGGTCATAACTTGTAGAGGGGACATCTCTACTGGTAGAAGGTTCCTGACTCCTACTTCCAATTCTCCATTTCTCATGGGATACATAAGTTTTCAAATTTGACTTACTGATGGATTCTATAGGGTGAAACATTGTTCCCCTCCACTTTCCGCTCCAGAAAGTTTACTAATTGCATAGATAAGTCCAGGATGTCCTAGACCTCCACTAGTGTCACTTCTTGTCGTAGTCAATATATTCTTGAAAATAATTCTCCTCACATTTATAGTTTTATTATTATGAATACATAAATTCAAAATAGCTCTATCTCTAGTTACCTCACTATGGTGATAAGTCGGTAACATAGTAGAGGAAATGAAATCGTGCCACGCTTTAGAGGTTACATTCAACATGGAAGTAGAAAAGTTTACCCGTTCTCGCTGCTTTATCTTCCAAGTTTCT
Organism: Phalaenopsis hybrid cultivar; assembly: GCA_002079205.1. NCBI lineage: Eukaryota > Viridiplantae > Streptophyta > Magnoliopsida > Asparagales > Orchidaceae > Phalaenopsis > Phalaenopsis hybrid cultivar. The sequence continues at coordinate 18,577 of JXCR01142066.1, forward strand.
TTCCCATCAGTGAGAAAATTAATCACATTATTGAGGGGGTCTTCCATCGTACTAAACAATTCAGAGTGGCAGATGTAAGAATCTGGGACTTCATAGAAAATCTGTGAAGCTCTTACCTAAAGAAGATTAAATCCGGTGTAAAAAAGCCTTGAAATCGTCTCCCAATCCAAGATTTACCAAGCCCTAATTCAAAAAATGGTGTTTTTAGAAGGAAGGGGATGATGAATAGTGGCGGTTGACCGGTCAAAATCACGGTTAAAGAGGTATTTTTGCAATCTCGCCGACGGCAGGGTCGATGGCGCCGTCGGCGCGCTCTATTATACTTTTGACCCTAAGTCTCGAGAAATTCCCGCCGTCTGCGGTGTCGAGGGTGCCGTCGACGAACANTTCCCGCCGTCGGCGGAATCTATTCATTATGTCCAAATTTTGTATTTTTACGATTTTGATGAATTTTAAGCCTAAACGATATCCGTTTAATCTTTATAAACATAATTTTAAATAGTTAAATGATGTACTTAACAACATCACATTTATATATAAATTCTAAGGGGTACAATAAACGTTACATAACACACCTAAATTGGTATTTTCTCAACCTCAATGCATTAATTCAACGTCGCAATCCAAACCACAACACTCAAAATGCTGAAAACAAAACATGTTATACTTAGTCTCAACTATACAAAGATCTATAAGCATGGTTCTAAAGCAAAGCAAATATAAAGTTCAAATATAAATACACATAAACATAAAGGTAGCATAGTAAATCTACTACTCGTCAGATTCTGTGCTCGTTTCTCCTCTGAGATCACCCATTGATTGCACATGAACGAAGAGGTTGTAGAAGGGTCGGAAAGGAAATTCTTCAGTTGAATCCTCCTCAATTAATTTCATCCTCTTCATCAGTCGTATCAAGCTATCTTCTAAATGTCCATAGTGCGTGAAATGTTCTTTCATTCTCCAGTCTAAATGATGGATGAAATTGTAGATATTATTAATTGTATTCATCACGTTTTGTACGTCCTTTTCCAATTTCTTGATTCAGAGTAGGATCACCAAAGATTTATCCGGAACTAAGATTTGAACTGGCAGTGAATTCTGAGATGATTGATCAACTATCATGACCATGTCATTTTCATCTTCAAATAATGGGAATCTTTGAGTTGGATCCAAAGGTTTCTAAGGTAGCAGTACCTTTTCCCAGTTTTCATAGGATACTTGAAACTGGCTGCAAAGTGAGAAAATTATGGAAGGGTGTCCAAGCCCATAAGTTGATTTGTGAACGATCAGGTCTAAAACTGACTTCACAATTATAGATCCAATATTAATCGGCAGTCCCCTTTGGATGCAATAATTCAGAATGACACTTTCTTTAGAAACTTTACCAACCTTCATTATCGGTAACAGTTTCACAGAAATGAATAAGTGCCAGAGTTTAGAAATGGGATTCAAAAGTGTTGAAGAAAAACTAACATACCCGTACTCTCCCATTTCCCAATCGTCAGTTTCGTCCGTCAAATACTGGTAAATTTCATTCATCTGGTTTCTCGTAGGGACGAAATTGGAATAGTGGCAAGCAAGAACATTCTCTATCATATATAACTCATTGATCTGTGCAGGAGTGAAAGTAATCCATCTTCCTCGCACATAAACAACTCCTTTGTTGATTCCATGTAAATTTACATAAAATTCTTTTACCACAGGAACTACCACGGCGGCAGTAGTGTAGCACAACACTTCCCATAACTATTGTTTCTTCAATATCCGTCGTGGGATTATTCAATCCGCAATTCACGAATCCTCGTTCTTTGATTAATCTTTTCTTCATCAGCAACTTGTTGAAGATTCTCTGCGCTTCCACACTAATGAACTTTCACCGATTGAAAACTAGCATTTTGGGATTATCAGGGGAATTGGACGCCATAAGAATGAAATTGACAGAGTTTTACTTCATTCATGGGGAGAAAATATGAACCAGAGTTCAAATTTTTAAGTTTAAAAAAACTATTCCCGCCTAAAAACCGCCAAAAACTGCTCATTGGACACAAGAAACCGCCTCTCACCAGTCTCGCCATCGGCGGCGTCAATGGCGCCGTCAGCGCGCCTCTGTATTAATTTTGTCTGGACTCTCGGGAAAAACCCGTCGTCGGCTCCGTCAGCGCCCAAGGCAAAATTTTCACAGCTTCACTCTGGTCCAAATGCGTTTCAATTTTTCTTTATGGATCCAATTTTTAAGATGTTTTAAGGGTAAATAAGAGTAGTAGAGCTTAATAATACTATAAAATAGCGATAAATTTAAATACCAACTACTATAATTGCAAATAAAGTAAAGATAAATATGGGTTGCCTCCCATAAAGTGCTTGGTTTAACGTCGTCAGCCCGACCTATTCAGGTTGACTTATCATTAAAACCTCTTTAAAATTTGGTCTCTTACCCTCATACTATGGTTTTAATCTATGTCCATTTACTTTAAATCTATTTCCCATTTTCTGATCTTCAGTTTCAACAGTTCCGTAAGTATAAACTTGAGTTACAGTAAATGGCCCTAACCAACGAGACTTCAATTTCCCAGGGCATAACTTCAGCCTTGTATTGTAAAGCAAAACTTCTTGTCCTGGTTCAAAGTTCTTTTGGTTAATCTTTCGATATGTATAACTTTAGATTTTCCTTATAAATTCTGTCATTATAATAAGATTCATTTATTAATTCTTCCAATTCATTTAATTGTAACAATCTCTTATTACCAGCATCTTTCAAATTATAATTGAATTCTTTAATCGCCCAATATGCTTTATGCTCCAATTCTACTGATAAGTGACAAGTCTTTCCAAAAATCTGTCTGTAAGGAGTCATTCCAATAGGAGTTTTATAAGCAGTCATGTAAGCCCATAATGCGGTATCCAATCTAGTGGACTAATCTATTCTACTAGGGTTTACAGTCTTTTCAAGTATTTGTTTAATCTCCCTATTAGAAACTTCAGCTAATCCACTGGTTTGAGGGTGATAAGCAGTAGAGATTCTGTGAATAATATTAAATTTTTCTGCGAATCTTTGAATATATTTATTCCTAAAATGGGATCCTCCGTCAGTAATAATTATCCTAGGCATTCCGTACCTAGTGAAAATATTTTTCATTAAAAATTTTGAAACACTTTTAGCGTCACAGCGAGGTAAATCTTGTGCTTCAATCCACATAGAGACGTAGTCTACTGCAATTAATATATATAAGTTCCCAAATGAAGGAATAAATGGTCCCCTTAGAAACATAGTCTACTACAATTAATATATATAAGTTCCCAAATGAAGGAATAAATGGTCCCATAAAATCGTAGTCTACTACAACTAATATGTATAAGTTCCCAGATGAAGGAATAAATGGTCCCATGAAATCCAATCCCCAAAAGTTAAAGATTTCAACTTCCAATATGAAATGTAGAGGCATTTCATTTCTTTTAGATATATTGCCTACTTGTTGACATCGATCACAAGTTTTTATATATCTATAAACATCTCTAAATATAGTAGGCCAATAAAATCCAGCTTGTAAAATTTTATATGCAATTTTATCGCCCCCAAAATGTCCTCCAGATTCAGAATCATGACATTTTTAAATGATCAGTTCAGCTTCTTCATAAGGTACACATCTTCTCATAATCAAATCCTTACATTGTTTATATAAACAAGTCTCATCCCAAAAATATGCTTTTGCATCATGAACGAATTTCCTTTGTTGTTGCAATGTCAGCATAGGTGGCAAAATATCACTTACAATATAATTAACAGTATCAGCATACCATAGTATTTTCCACTCACTAACATTATAAAGTTGTTCGTCAGGAAAACTGTATGTAATTTCATTGTCTGCATCAGATAATTCATGGTTTTCTAATCTTTACAAATGATCAACAAATTGATTATCAGTTCCCTTTATATCAATAACTACAAGATCAAGTTCTTGTATCAATAATATCCATCTAATCAACCTTGGTTTGACATCCTTCTTATGCATCAGATATTTAATAGCTGAGTGATCAGTGTGCACAACACATTTATCTCCAATTAAATAAGATCAAAATTTGTCTAAAGCATATACGATGACGAGTAGCACTTTTTCAGTAACAGTATAGTTAATTTGAGCATCATTAAGAGTTTTCTATCGTAGTATATCACTTAAAAACCTTTTCATATCTTTTTCCAAGAACAGCTCCAATAACATAATCACTAGCATCACACATCAGTTAAAATGGTTTCTCCCAGCTAGGTGAAACTATAATAGGGGCTGTGATTAATTTTTCTTTTAATAATTCAAAGGCATTTAAACAGCTTTCAGTACATTCAAATTTCTTGTCCTTTTCTAAAAGTTGGCATGAAGGTTTAGTAACTTTTGAGAAATCTTTAATAAAATGCTTGTGAAAACCAACATGTCCAAGAAAACTTCTAACTTCTCTTACATTAGTAGGAGGTGTTAGTTTAGGTAAAATCCAACATGTCCAAGAAAACTCCTAACCTTTCTTACATTAGTAGGAGGTGTTAGTTTAGATATAATTGAATTTTTGCAGGGTCAGCTTCCATACCATCTTCCAAAATTTTATGCCCTAACACAATTCCTCCTGCAACCATAAATTCGATTTTTGTAGGGTTTGTTTCTATACCGTCTTCCAAAATTTTATGCTCTAACACAATTCCTCCTGCAACCATAAATTGACATTTCTCCCAATTTAGAACTAAATTAGTTCTTTCGCATAACTCCAAAACTCTTTCAAGATATTTTAAGCATGCGTCAAATGATGTTCCAAATACAGATAAATCATCCATAAATTCTTCCAATCCATTGTCAATTAACTTACTAAATATGGACATCATACATCTCTGGAATATTGCAGGTGCATTACATAACTCAAAAGGCATTCTTCGAAAAGCAAAAGTTCCAAAAGGACTAGTAAATGTTGTCTTTTCTTGATCTAAGGAGCAAAAGGAATTTAATGGTAACCGGTTATCCATCTAAAAAGCAAAAATATTTGTGCCCAGCAAGTCTATCTACTATTTGATCTAGGAATAGTAGAGGAAAATGATCTTTCCTGGTGGCAGTGTTTAATTTTCTATAATCAATGCATATGCGTCACTCAGTGACTTGTCTGATAGGTATTAATTCATTATTTTCTTTTGTTTCAACAGTCACTCCTCCTTTTTTCGGTACACAATGAATTAGACTTACCCATGCACTATCTAAAATAGGATATATAATTCCAGTGTCTAACCATTTCAANTATTCAATTATAATTTGAAAGATGGTGGTAAGAAGAGATTGTTACAACTACATGAATTGAAAGAATTAAGAAATGAGTCTTATGATAACGATAGAATTTATAAGGAGAAATTCAAGTTATGACATGATTGGAAGATTAACCAGAAGAACTTTGAACCAGGACAAAAAGTTTTACTTTACAACACTAGGCTAAAGTAATTTCTTGGAAAATAGAAGTCTCGTTGGTTAGGACCCTTTACTGTGACTCAAGTTTATAATTACAGAGCTGTTGAAATTGAAGATCAGAAGACAGAAAATAGATTTAAATTAAATGGACACAGATTAAAACCATATTATGAGGGTAAAAGACCAAATTTTAAAGAGGTTTTAATAATCAGTCAACTGAAATAATATCTGAATAGGTTGGGCTGACGACGTTAAACCAAGCACTTTATGGGAGGAAACCCTAATCAACCTGAATAACACCTGAATAGGTCGGGCTGACGACGTTAAACCAAGTGCTTTATGGGAAATGGACACAGATTAAAGCCGTATTTTGAGGGTAAAAGACCAAATTTAAAGAGGTTTTAATGATCAGGTTAACTAATGACACCTGAATAGGTCGGGCTGACGACGTTAAACCAAGCGCTTTATGTGAGGCAACCCATATTTATCTTTACTTTTATCATGATTATAGTATTTTTTATTCTAAATTATCATTAGTATGTGGTAGTATTAAGCTATACTACTCTTATTTACCCTTGAAACATCATAAAAAATGGATCCATGAAGAAAAATTGGAACGCATTCGGACCAGAGCGAAATTGTGCAAATTTTGCCTTGGGTGCCGACGGCGGGTTTTTCCTGAGAGTCTAGGCAAAATTAATACAGAGGCTCGCTGACGGCACCCTCGACTTTGTTGACGGCGAGACCGGCAAAATGGCAGTTACTTGGGTTCAAAAGGCGGCTTTTGGCAGTTTTTGGGCGGGAATTGTCTTTTTAAACTCAAAAATTTGATTTATAGTTCACATTTTCCCTCAAAAAATGAAGTGAAACTCCACCAATTACATCAATAACTAAGATTTGTAATTTATTTTATATTGATGTAATTGGTGGAGTTTTGTAAAAGATTATTTCAAAAAAATTATAGTATAAATGAGTTAGGAAGACATCAATAATTAAGATTTGTATAATTCATTTTCATCTAATCATAAGTGCTAGTGAGGAGCATAGTCTTCAACACACTTTTTGTATGGGTCCTTCAAAATGGTTGGCTTGTAATATTCTATCGGGGCTTTTATCCCATTACTCAGATAAGGGTTCAATGTGAATGATCGCACTAGTATGTGATTAATGTATAGTCCAAATAAAGGATCCACATTGAATACTCTTTTGTAATAGCCAATGATTTGATTAAACTATAAACTTGGTAAATTCTCCTCACCTAAGTTTGCTCATTCACTCAAGTGGGTCAGCCCAAGAACCAAATTGTACATGAATGGATTTTGATTTGATCAACTTGTTCCTTCAAATATTTCGCTGACAAAACATTAGGTCAACTTGCTAGGTTGGTCAACCCTCCAAATTTTCTCAAAAATTACCGACTCATATAGGAAACTAGAAATTTTTCATTTCAACCAATATAATGTGCTACTATTTGAGCTTTTTAAACTCCAAATTAAGTCAACATAAGTACCAACTACCGGACCTCTCCGTCGACCAGTCTCAAATGAGTCTATTAATCCAATATCCATCATTTTACTCAAATTACCTAGCCTATTCGATTCAACAAAAAGAAATTCTTGGGTTCAAAAGGCAAAATTAATATAGAGGCTCGCTGACGGTGCCCTCGACTTTCTTGACGGCGAGACCGGCGAAATGGCAGTTACTTGGGTTCAAAAGGCAGTTTTTGGCAGCTTTTGGGTGGGAATTGTCTTTTTAAACTAAAAAATTTGATTTATAGTTCACATTTTCCCTCAAAAAATGAAGTGAAACTCCACCAATTACATAAATAATTAAGATTTGTATTTACTAATGAGTCTGGGACTTCGTAATCGTTTGAGACTCTGTCATATTTAAAAGTAGTTCACAGTTCTAAAAACTAGCGAGGTGTAAGTTAGGATCTTCATTTCGTGTACCTTCGAATTGATTGTTTTGTACCATTTAGATAATAACAGGTTTATACTCAAATGAATTAGCAGTTACATCAGGATTTTGGATAGATAAGTGAATTTCATCTGCTGTAGGATTTGGATAATCTCGTAGGGGTCTAAGTTGGTGTTCATTCTCTTTTCCTTGATTGTTCATGTTGTTTTCCATTGCATCAAAATTTCTAGGTTTTCTTCTTAATCTTCTAATCCTTCTAATAGTGCGTTCTAATTCTGAATCGTAGGGTATAAGATTTTCAGGTCCAAATTTACGCATATAATTTGAAATCACTACACAGTGATATAATTAACTAAATATAAAAATAAGTTGCAATTCAAGTAAATTTTCTAATAATCCTAATTTGTCTGTTGCTCTAATTGTGATTTTTTAACTCACTCCCCGACAACGGCGCTAAAAAGTTGACCACAACTTTTTATAAACCAACAAATACAAGAATTTGAGAGCGCTACTAGAAGATTTAAATTATTGGCAACGGCGCCAAAAACTTGGCCAACGACTTTATATATGCTCAAAAGTATAAGTTAAATATGGACGTAATAAATATTCAATAATTGTAAAGTCACACTTAAAAACACAAGTATATGTATCGCTCAAGTAATATAGGGCTCTAATAGAGTCCAAAATATTGATCCCACAGGGAGTAAGTTTAGAACTGCAGACTAAAATTTTAGAAAAGCAATTCTTTAATCACAACAACGAAGTTCAATTTGCTTATTATCACTAATATGCAATTGAAATAAATATGTAATTTTAATAACTATTAAATAACTAATGATACTAATGAGGANCCAGATGTTAAAATTTGTTGTGAGAACATGTAAGAATCGGGCTGGTATTGTCTCAATCAACAAGTGGAAAGAATCACATGAGGTTGTATGAATGAGAATGTAGTTCATATGATTGAGTGCAAATAAATAGGGAAATATTCATTGAAGGGTGTAGAGTTAGAGGACTTTAAAGTGACAGGTTAAAGCCCCCAACTTGGTTTATTGTTTTAGGTTCTGATATGAGAATGTTAGCCCCCAGGTGAAGGTAATCGAGGGAACTCTAGAGTGAGAGCTAGTATCTTCCTTGCGTAGTCGGTCTTCAGAACTATTCAAACTTTAAATTAACCAATGTTCTTTATAGCATCTCTAGTAAGAGTAAAGAATATTATTGTTTCTATTTGGCACAACACAATTTGCATACTTATTACTGATTCATGATAAGAAGAAAGATATTTTCATATTAAGTACTTTTCTTATACAAAAACTTTANTGCATACTTCCACAATAGAATTTCTATACTTATCACTGATTCATGATAAGAAGAAAGATATTTTCATATTAAGTACTTTTCTTATACAAAAACTTTACTTATCTTTTTACTGTTTCGTTAAAATATCAAAAATACAAAAAATATTTAAATTTTAAATTCCTATAAAAATCATTTTTAGTTCAAGTAATTATCTTTTTAAAAATAGAAAAACATTCTAAAAAGTTCATATTGCATAATATTTCATGTGGGTTCAATATTCAGGTCTTAATCAAAAAGTCCTATATTACTTGATAACGATACATATACTTGTGTANTGTTTTTAGTTCAAGTAATTATCTTTTTAAAAATAGAAAAACATTCTAAAAAGTGCATATTGCATAATCTTCCATGTGGGTTCAATATTCAGGTCTTAATCAAAAAGTCCTATATTACTTGATAGTGATACATATACTTGTGTAGTATCCCAATATAAATATATATAAATTAAAAAGTTAAATTTTTATTTTTCTTCAGGATCAAGTTTTATCCTTTTGTTACAAAATAAAGAAATATAAGTGAAAAATACCATCATAACTATTGTTATACTGTGTATAAGCATTAAGTTTCTGTACCAATTTTTTGCNAGTTTGTGTACCAATTTTTGGCGCCATTGTTGCGGAAGAAAACTAAGTAAATTTCTATTTTTAGAAAGTTTTATTTAAACTTTAAATATTATATCTTATTTTGTATGTTTTATTTTATTTTATTTTAGTGTATGCGTAGTTCAGGTTAATAATTCAAAAAGTGTATGCGTACACTAAAATAAAATAATCTTTCATGTGTGTTATGCTTTTATTTTATTTTATTTTAGTTTATTTTATTTTAATTTTTGGCATAAATACTTTTATTTTCTGGATGGATATATAGGTTATCACCAAATTCAAATATCTCCTTAGGATTAAGAGAAAACAACATTTACCAGTCCTTATGGTACTTTTGCTTTTAGAAGAATGCCCTTTGATTTATGTAATGCCCCTGCTACATTTTAAATATGTATGATGGTACTTTTGCTTTTAGAAGAATGCCCTTTGATTTATGGATGACTTTTCAGTGTTTGGAACTTCAATTGACTCATGTTTAGAACATTTATCTAAAGTTCTTAAGCGCTGTGAACAAATTTAGTCCTTAACTGGGAAAAATGTCAATTTATGGTAGCAGGGAGAATTGTATTAGGTCATCAAATATCAGAAAATGGTATGGAAGTAGATCCTGCTAAAATTCAAAGGTGCTATTAATTTACCTTATCTAACAAATGTAAGGGAAATTAGGAGTTTCTTAGGACATGTTGGATTCTACAGGCGATATATTAAGGATTTTTCTAAGATTGCTAAGCCTTTATGTCATTTACTGGAGAAAGATGCAATTTTCAATTTTGGTGAGGAATGCCTAAAAGATTTTAAATTATTAAAAGAAAAATTAATCGCTGCATCAATTATAGTTTCACCAAATTGGGAAAAACCTTTTGAGCTTATGTGTGATGCAAGTGATTATGTTANGTGTATGCGTAGTTCAGGTTCTAAAGGACTAGTGCCCTACGATTCTGAATTAGAAAGATCTATTAGAAAAATAAAAAAAGCCAAAAAAATTTAAAAATCTTGAAAAATCCAAAAAAATTACAGAAATGGCGGACCAAAATAATCAAAATGTTGAAATTCATCAAGAGTTTAGACCTTTAAGAGATTATGCCAACCCTATTATAATGAACTTCATTGTAGTATTAGGAGTTTAGACCTTTAAGAGATTATGTCAACCCTACTGTAGATGAACTTCATTGTAGTATTCATCTACTGTAGTGGCTAATTCATTTGTACTTAAACCTGCTATTATCCAAATGATATCAAATAATTAGTTTGGGGGATCACCAACTAAAGATCCAAATTTACATCTTACCAATTTTCTAGAATTGTGTGCTACATTTAAATACGATGGTGTTTCAGATGATGCCATAAGACAGGTTATTTCCTTTCTCACTGAAGGATAAAGCTAAGATGTGGTTGAATTCGTTAGCACTTGGATTTATCAGAACTTGGGGTGATTTAGCACAAAAATTTCTTGCTAAATATTTTCCACCATAAAAAACTGCGAAGCTTAGAAATGATATTACATCTTTTAATCAGTTTGAAGGGGAATCTTTTTATGAAGAATGGGAACAATTTAAAGAACTCTTAATAAAGTGTCCACACCGTGTTATACCAAATTAGTTAATGATTCAAACCTTTTATAATGGATTAATTGGTTCTCTTAGATCTATTATCGATGTAGTTGGTGGTGGTTCATTGATGTCAAAACCATTTCATGATGCTTATGTTTTAATTGAAGAGATGGCTACCAATAATTTTTAATGGTCTTATGAGAGGGTGAATTTAAAGAAATTAGCCAATGTTCATGAAACTAATGCATTTACTATGTTAGCAAATCAAGTTGCTGCATTTTCAATGAAGTTAGACCAATTTGAAATGAATTTTTCTCAACCAATTTCCATAATTGAAGAGAATTCATTAGGCCAAATGGTAGATTCTCAAGCATCATTAGAGACTTTGAATGACATAAATAATAAGCAAAATAACCTATATTCCAATTATTATAAACCAGGTTGGAAGAACCATCCCAACTTTAACTGGAATAACAATTCGGGTGGGTAATACCAACAATGGGGGAATAACCAAGTAAACCCATTGAGAAACTGGAACAACCAAGGGAAAAATAATTATAGATCTACTTATCCTCCAAGTTTCAACAGTAATACATAGTTTAAGGAGAATAAGTTGTCTATAGAAGAAGTGGTGTTACAAATGGGTAATCACTTACAAAGTCATAGAGCTACAATTAGAAATATCGAGAATCAACTTGAGCAAATCACAAGTTCATTAAGTAATAGATCACCCTTCCTAGTAATACTGAATTAAATCCAAAAGACTAGAATAAAGAGCAAGTTAAAGTCGTACAACTTAGAAGCGGAAGAGAGTTGGAAGGTAGGGTTCAAAAAGAAATTGAAGTAGAGAGAGAAGAAATTGAAGAATAAAAAGACATTGCTCAGAAAGATTTTGAAAGACCTATTTCTCTGTCAAAAATTGATTTAGAAAAATCACCACCTCCATTTCCTTAGAGACTTCGACAATAGAAGTTGGATAAGCAATTTTCAAAATTTCTGGAAATATTTAAGAAGCTTACAATCATGTCAACAAAAGTTGGATAAGCAATTTTCAAAATTTCTGGAAATATTTAAGAAGCTTATAATTAATATTCCTATTAGTTGAAGCCTTTGAACAAATGTCAAGCTATGTAAAGTTTATGAATGATATTCTCAACATAAAAAGGAAGTTTGAAGATAACGAGACTGTTGCACTTAATGAGGAGTGCAGTGCTATAATTCAGAAGAAACTTCCTGAAAAGCTTAAAGATCCTGGTAGCTTTACAATTCCTGTGCAATAGGAGACAGTATTTTAATGGGAAAGCTTTACGTGATTTAGGTGCAAGAATTAACCTTATGCCATTATTAATATTTAAAATATTGGGATTAAGAGAACTAACCCCTACTACTGTAACTCTATAGTTAGTAGATTGTTCAATAACCTATCCTAAAGAAGTTATAGAAGATGTCTTAGTGAAAGTGGATCAATTTATCTTTCCTGTTGATTTCATTATGCTAGATATGGAGGAAGATGATGCCTATCATTTTGGCGGACATTTCCTAGCCATTGGAAGAGAAATGATAGATGTGGAGAGAGGGGAATTAACAATGCTCGTCAATGATCAAACTGTTACTTTTAACATTTCAAAATCAATGAAATACCCTGGAAAAGGTAAAGATGATGAATGCTATAAAATGGATGTAATAAGATATCTGAGCGAATGTCATTTCAAGACTACTTATGAAGAAATATCTGAAGAAAAAGATTTGGAACACGAGAAAGAAGAGGAATTAGATCAATGTGTAAACCTTTTTAAAGAAGATTCAAGTTATGTTCAAGAAAGTTTTGAAATTTTGGACATGATAGACAAAGATAAATCATTTCATCCATCTATTGAAAAACCTCCAGAACTTGAGTTTAAATTACTTCCTGAACATTTAAAATATGCCTTTTTAGGAGATTCCTCCACTTTACCTGTTATAATTTTCTTAAAGTTAACAAAGGAAGAAGAAGAAAAGCTGATGAAAATTCTAAAAAAATTTAAGAAAGCCTTTGGATGTACAATTGCTGATATTAAAGGAATCAGTCCTTCAAGTTGTATGCATAGAACTAATCTGGAAGAAAACTGCAAACCCAGGGTTGATCCACAAAGGAGACGAAATCCTGTTATGAAAGAGGTTGTTAAGAAAGAAATTTTAAAGGGGTTAGATGCTGAAATTATCTACTCTATTTCAGATAGTGCATGGGTTAGTCCAATTCACCGTGTTCCTAAGAAATGAGGAGTAATGAGTTGATACCTACTAAACAAGTTATAGGGTGGCAAATATTCATTGATTATAGAAAATTAAATCTTGCCACTAGAAAAGATCATTTTCCACTACCCTTTCTAGATCAAATGCTGGATAGACTAGCTAGGAATAAATACTTTTATTTTCTGGATGGATATATAGGTTATCACCAAATTCAAATATCTCCTGAGAATTAAGAGAAAACAACATTTACCAGTCCTTATGGTACTTTTGCTTTTAGAAGAATGCTCTTTGGTTTATGTAATGCCCCTGCTACATTTTAAAGATGTATGATGGTACTTTTGCTTTTAGAAGAATGCCCTTTGATTTATGGATGACTTTTCAGTGTATGGAACTTCAATTAACTCATGTTTAGAACATTTATCTAAAGTTCTTAAGGGCTGTGAAGAAACAAATTTAGTCCTTAACTGGGAAAAATGTCAATTTATGGTAGCAGGGAGAATTGTATTAGGTCATCAAATATCATAAAATGATATGGAAGTAGATCCTGCTAAAATTCAAGTGACTGTTAATTTACCTTATCCAAAAAATGTAAGGGAAATTAGGAGTTTTTTAGGACATGTTGGATTCTACAGGCGATATATTAAGGATTTTCTAAGATTGCTAAGCCTTTATGCCATTTACTGGAGAAAGATGCAATTTTCAATTTTGATGAGGAATGCCTAAAAGCTTTTAAATTATTAAAAGAAAAATTAATCACTGCATCAATTATAGTTTCACCAAATTGGTAAAAACCTTTTGAACTTATGTGTGATGCAAGTGATTATGCTATTGGAGCTGTTTTAGGACAAAGATATGATATAATTTTCAAAGTTATTTATGCTAGTAAAACTCTTAATGAAATTTAAATTAATTATACAACAATTGAAAAAGAGTTATTAGCAATAGTATATGCCTTTGATAAATTTAGATCATATTTGATTGGTACAACAACTGAAAAAAGTTATTAGTAATAGTATATGCCTTTGATAAATTTAGATCATATTTGATTGGAACTCATTGTATAGTGCATACAGGCTACTAAGTACTTAATGAAAAAGAAGGATACTAAACCGAGACTTATAAGATGGATTCTTCTTTTACTTCATTCTGCTATTAAGTGCTTAATGAAAAAGAAGGATACTAAACTGAGACTTATAAGATGGATTCTTCTTTTACAAGAATTTGATTTTGAAATAGTAGATTGGAAGAGGATTAAAAATTAAATTTTTGATCATTTGTCGAGGTTTGAATTAGAAAAATCACTCTATTTCAAAAAAGAAATTAATGAACATTTTCCAGATGAAAATTTGTTCACTGTAAATGAGTAGCGTGTTCCATGGTATGCCGACATTGTGAACTATATTGTTAGTGATCTTTAACCCTATGGAATGACATACCAACAAATGAGGAAATTTATTTATGAAGCTAGGACTTATTTTTGGGATGACCCATATTTATATAAATAAGGAAAGGATCTGATCATTTGAAGATGAAATTTATTTCTGAAGCTAAGCCTTATTTTTTGGATGACCCATATTTATATAAACAAGGAAAGGATCTGATCATTCGAAGATGTTGTACCATTAGAAGAAAGTTATGAAATTATTCAAAAATGTCATAATTCTGATTTTGGGGGACATTTTGGTGTTGATAAAACAACAAACAAAATTCTACAATCTGGATTTTATTGGCCTACAATTTTTAGAGATGTTAATGCTTATATCATACAAAATTTTACAATCTGGATTTTATTGGCCTACAATTTTTAGAGATGTTAATGCTTATATCAAAACTTGTGTTAAGATCAAAGAGTTGCAATATCCTTCTAGAAGAAATGAGATGCCCCTCAATTATATGCTAGAAGTTGAAATATTTGAGGTTTGGGCTATAAGATATAAGTTGCCCCTCAATTATATGCTAGAAGTGGAAATATTTGATGTTTGGGGATTAGATTTCATGAGGCCATTTATATCATCTTTTGGAAATTTATATATTCTGTTAGTAGTAGACTGTGTATCCAAATGGATAGAGGTTGTTTCTTTACCTTGATGTGATGCTCGAAGTGTTGCAAAATTTTTGAAAACAAACATATTTTGTAGACTTGGGATGCCGAGAGTTATCATTAATGATGGGGGAAGTCATTTCAGAAATGCCATTATGGAGAAGCTATTAAAGAAATATCATATAAATCATAGGATTGCTACTGCTTATCATCTTAATAAGTGGTTTGCTAAATTATCTAATCGGGAAATTAAAAGAATTATGGAAAAATCTAACAAAAATGGATTGGTCAGCCAAACTTGACTATGCTTTGTGGGCTTATAGGACTGCATATAGAACTCCTATAGGTATGTCCCCATATAGGCTAATATTTGGGAAAGCTTGTCACTTACCAGTTGAAATTGAGCATAAAGCATATTGGGCTATTAAAGGGTTCAATTATAATTTAAAAAATGCTGGTGAGAAAAAATTATTACAATTAGATGAGCTTGAAGAGATAAGGAATGAATCTTATGAGAGTGCTAAGATTTATAAATAAAAAATGAAAATGTGACATGATCAAAAGATTTTTATTAAAAATTTTTAGACAGGGTAAGAAGTTTTGTTATATAATACAAGATTAAGATTATTTCCAGGCAAACTGAAGTACAGGTGGATGGGCCCATTTGTTGTGATAAAAGTTTATCCTTATGGAGCTGTAGATATTAAAGAAAATTCTGAGAAAATTTTTAAAGTGAATGGACATAGAATAAAATCTTATTATATAGGGGATCAACATAAATATAATGATGGAGTATGTTGAGTCAACCAGAATGAGCACTGTTTACGTCGGGCCGATGACGTAAAACCAAGCGTTTTGTGGGAGGCAACTCATAGTTATCAGTGTGTTTTTGCTTTGATTGTTGTTTTGAGTCTGATTAAGAAATTTGGGGTACTATTTTTGAGTTTATTATGTGCCATTAATGATTTTTAGACTTTATTTAGTGACCTAGACATCTTAGAATGAGAATTTGGAAGTTAAGTTAGCTGGTACAAAAATGTGCACTGGCGCTTAAGTGCGGCAATTTAATCACATATGCAAATTTTGATTTCTAGAAGGTGTAACTGCAATTCAGTTGGAATAAACGTGTCTTGGAAGTTTCTAGTCGTGCCTAGAAGTTATGAGGGGGAATTAGGCCTAAGGTTTGTGAAGGAATTTCACCCCGAATTATTTTTAGCCCTAAAAGTCTAAGAAAGAGAGAGATTTAGATAAAATGTCTTCATGGGAGATGGATTTGAAGAAGAAGGAAGAAGCCATGAGGAAGAGTTTCATTAGTCAAAGTGCACAGGAGATGTATAACTGTTTCTTAGTCATTAATATTGAAGTGATATATGAGAAGATCAATCAGATGGAGAATACTATATCTGTATTAGAGACTAAGGTGCTTGAATTGTATGTTCATCTAGAACATATTGGGTGGCAACTTAAGATGCAATTCAACTATACCAATTATGTAGATGAAGCGGATAAGGCAATGTCCTTAAACAAAAGTGGATCGAAGATGATAGTATTAGAGCTCGTCGCCACCGTCCGTTTGATCAACTTTATATTCTTGTAGAGACTACTGAGAGACAAGAATTTGTTCCTTCTAATGAAAAGTGACATTAAGTTAAGTGTTAGGAATTGTGTGTTTGGAGTCATATTTCTAAATGTGTTAGTGTTTATGTCTTGTGTTTAGTGTTTGTGTCACTTATGTGTTTAATTGTAAATGTGTGTTAAGTGTTTTGTACTTAGGAAATTTTTCCTCATCCTAGACTATTTGGAGAGATAACTAAGTGTTAAATGTGTTTGTACTTGTTTGTAAATTAATATAAGTTTGTTTTTTGTAAATATTTGTGTTTATTTTTGCCTCGAATTAAATTAATTATTATGGAGAATTTTGAGAGAGAAAGGAGTTACAAGAAGTAAAAATAGTCATTTAAGTGCTGTGAGACCATTTAGGGGTGGTTTATTTAGGCTAATAGTGCATTTTACTTAAAATTAAAAATTTCAAAAAATGTGCACTAGAACCTAAGCACCACATCTCGTGCTTAAGTGCGAGCCAACCCGAGAGGTAGACGCCTAAGCGCCATATACCCCTGCTTAAGCGCTGGTTCACGAAAACTGGTTCGCTAATAGTTAAAAGTGAATTCTTGGTCCAAAAAGACCATTTTTACCGCCTTCTATCGTCTTCCCCAACTCGAGTTCGCTATTTTGAGGGCTAGGGCAAGTGAAATTTAGAGATTTCTTGGTGAAATTAAGTGAGATTTGCTAAATCCAAGTTCCTTGAGGTAAGAACTTTACTTCTATGCAAAAATTTTAGATTTTCATNTGACTCTGCAACAAAATGTTCCAAATTTGAACCAATCCCCTTTCACACCTCTACGTCTGATCTCATTGAAANTTAAGCACATTTGGAAGATTTCAAAAATTTACTATTCATGGTGAAAAGTAAAGAAAAATCTATGGAAATTGCTTGGGAAGTTTAGTTAGTGCTTTTGGAAGTTTAGTTTAGTGATTTAAACTTGATTTTTAAAGTTATTTTTGGAATTTATGAAATTTATAGAATGACACCAAGAATGAAAAGGAACAAAAGAAAGAGCCCATTTGATTCGAGCAAATTTTTCAGTTGAAAAGCTCAGGAACGATATAGTGACGCACTACAGTCACAAAAATTGATTCAGGAGCGATGTTTTAAGAGTCCACGTGGAGAAGTGGAAAACCTGATAGTCCATCGATAGTGGGAACAATTCTATTGTTTCTCTGTTGTCGCTGTAATTTCTATTGTAAGGGAGTTTTATGCAAATCTCCCAGAAGCTGAGGACGATCGAGTTATGGTTCAAGGTAAGTTGGTGCCTTTTACTCAAGAGTTAATCAACTTGTTTTACTATTTACCACCGGAGTATGCAAATTATAGTTCTACTGAAGCAGATTTAGAGAAGATTATTTCGTACTAGACTATTAAGAGAGGACTTTGGAAGATTACCAATGAGAGGAGAGTAAATTTCCCAACTTCAAAGTTATGTGCACCTTCAAAGGCCTGACACTATTTTATTTCTGCTCGTCTGCTTCCGACCAATCATCTCAGTGAAGAGACTAGAGAGAGAGCGACGTTGAAGTATTGTATTCAGGAGGGAAAACCCATCAACATAGGGGCTTTGATCTATCACACTATCATCAGTTCAGCTGGTGCTGCTACTACTGCAGGTATGTGATTTGCTTCCTTGATATTTTCTTTATGCAAGTAGGCTGGAGTAAAGTATGATAGTTGGGAGGAAGTTATGTTACCTCTAAAGCCCATCACGAAGGTGAATGTGAAGACTTATTCTGAGTATTCGATTTTTGGCTGGAGAGGAGGATTTTCCAAGAGCTGTGGAATGGAAACGTCTGCTGCATCTACCTCTGCTGCTTCTTCATCTAGACCATCTGCTTCACATGCTTCTACATCTAGAGGTAAATCTACTAAGACTCAGGATGACTTATTGCAAAAGATGATGGATAATATCAATTTTACTGCTGATAAGGTACAAAATTTAGAGCATTTTGCACATCATACTAATAGTTACAATAGAAAGGAAAGTGATTATGAAGAGAAATTCCACTCATCTTTGGAGAGCCTGATTAGAGGTGAACTAGGAGTGTAATTTCCTCCATATCCTCAATATCTTGATTATGAGCCTGCGAAAAAATGGTACAGCGGTGATTCTGGGGATGAAGAGTAGAGTTGAGAGATTCCTTTTATGATTGTAATATGATATGAACTATGTGGTCTGAGCTTGCTACATTTGCATCTGTGTTGTTTTGAAATATGTTGTGTTTTGGACTTCTATTTTTTATTATTATTATGATGTTTGTGGTAGTTAATATTTTATTTTTAAATTTTAGGGTAGTAACTACTTTTTTTGGTTTTAGTACTGTGATTTAGTTAGTTTAGAACTTAACTTAATTTCATATTTGTTATAAATTAAAAATCTTGCTAGCTTAGATCTTAAACATGAAATTCAGAAACTGGTACCCTTTATTTTTCTTTCATCATGTTTGCAAGTTTGTCTTTTATGTTTATAACCACTGTTTAGAAGTCTATTTGAATCTCTACATGTTAAAGTAAAATGAAAATATAGAAAATTTGATAAAAAAATAATTTTACTCTTGTTTTTAGTTTTATACTTGTATCATTAGGGTTTAAAATTCCTTTTAGCATGTTATTTTTAAATTTTCATTCCTGCTTATATATATCTAATGCTAAAATGTTTAATCTGTTAAAAATTTAAGTTGGGAGGATGAAAAATATTTTCAAAACTGGAATTTTATTTGTTCTCAAATGTACTACAAGTGAATTTGATTTTAAAAGTAAAANCGTGGAATTCAAAGTCATTAAAGGTCAATCCAGATATAGTAATCCTTGCCTGAAGAAGAAAAAAAAAGAGAGAAGAAGAAAAAAAGAAAAGAAAAAGAAAAGAAAAGAGAAAGAAAAGAAAAAAGAAAAGAAATGTAAGGGGGGAGAAGCTTGAGGATTAGTGCCTAATCAAAAATTGGTTCTACATTTGATCTTTTTAAAGTACAAGACTTGATAAAATCTTAAGCTTATAAATATAATATAGTAAGTAAAATTATTTTTAATAAAACTTTTTAAGTAGAGAAAATAAAAGAACTAAAATCTAAATTTAGATACTTACAACATTTCTGAATTAGATAGGAACTCATATTTTCATAGTTCTTAACATTAAAAATTTTCAAACTTTAAGTTGGTCTCATTTACTAATTATTTTTTTCAAATTGGACAATAATATTTCTAAATCTAAATTTTAGTAACTCCTAAAGAAACCTCATATACATATCGTACATATTTGGTTTTTAAAGACTGAAGTGTCACTTGAGGACAAGTAACATTTTAAGTTTGGGGGATTTTGATACACCTAAAATAAGACACATTTTTGTACCTATTTTTGAGATATTGCGCTTTAATGGAAGTTATTTTTTTGTTTTTCTTGTAGATACAAGTAAAAATGAAAAAAATGCTTAAAGGAGTGAAAAAAGATCAAATTTGGAGCAAAAATGTGAAAATTTGTGCAAAAGAGTTTTGGCGCCTAAGCGCCAGATCCGGCACTTACGCACCAGTTAAACAGAGAATGCCGCATCTAAGCGCTGAGACCACACGCTTAAGCGCTAGTGGCAGTTACTAGACGAGTAAGATCGGTTTTTACAAATTTCAAAGAGGTTTTTGAGGCACCCATTGCCTTAATAGGTGGTTAGAAAAGAGTCCTGAAAATATCCTGAAAACAACAAGTCTCGCTTAACCACCATGGACAAAAATATCATGAAAGGATGCGTCTCTTGGGCAAATATATCGAATCAAGGCACATTTTGAAGAGATCCCAAGGCACCTCTTGGAAAACTATAAAAGAAAGAAGANGAGGAGTTTTATACCTTTGGTCTGAGAAGGGAAGCTTCGATCAGAGGTGCTCGGCACGTTTGTTGGGGTCCAAGGAGGCTAGGGATTAAGTCCCTGGTCTTGGTGTGAAGTCTAGGTATGAATTCGACGAAGCTCGTTTTCAGGTGTTGGTCTAGAGCTGTGGTAGAGGCTCTGTGCAAGGGGAATTTGATGGGGCTCTGGCTTCTTTCACTCTTGTGAATGTGTGGGCACAAGCAATTGAAGTTTGATGGAGTGTGGAGGTGTATTGGGCTCTGTCCTGGTTTCAGGCAAGGTTTCAAGCTCAAAATTGAGCTCCGACAAGGGGAATGGGTGAGGAAAAGTGGTTTGGATGCACTGAGGGGATCTTAGGGAAGCTCTGTGTGAAGTTTGGAGAGGCCTCTTTGAGAAATAGCACACCTCCCATGGCCGTGGGAGGTGAGTTTTTATAAAAATGATCATGGGGTGGCTCTTAGGGCATAAGTTTGGGTGCATCTCCTTCTCATGGCCGTGGAGGTGGCTTTTTATATAAATGGGGTTATGGTGGTTGTCATGGCCTAGATCAATGGCCATGGAGGTGGCCTTTTATAAAAATGGGTTTATGGTGGTTGTCTTGGCCAATTAGAAGGTGTAATGTGGTGCTTAGGTGGAGGGCAGAGGAGCTCCATAGTTTGATTTGGAT